>CAXKVY010004128.1:0-26800 GCA_964058915.1 Tetropium fuscum
ATGGAACTCCCGAAGTTGGAGAAAATTATATTGAATTAAAATTTTGATATCTGACCATAAAGTGTCTAATGCTTAAGTAGGAGGTGAATAATTTAATCAATGCTTAAGAAAAACCAATACTTTCTAGCTTCAAAAGGAGAATGTTATGGTCAATCTGATGAAATGCTTTTCGGAAGGCCGTATAGATGACATCGACCTGTCCTCTATTATCCAAAACCTCAGAGACATATTGAGTAAAAACCGCTAAATTAGATATTGTTGACCTCCTTTGTATGAACCCATGTCGCGTGACGAAATAAGCTGCCTGGTAGAGTAGTAAAATTTACTATACAGTATGGTTTCATAGATTTTAGAGAAATTACACGGTAGTGAAATGCCTCTATAATTTGATACATCATTTTGATTTTCCTTTTTTGGTATTGGGCAAATGTATATTTTTTTCCAATAAGACGGGAAGGAAGAATTACGTAGGATGCAATTGAAAAAGATCTGTAGTGGCTCGGCTAATTATGTACAGAAGTATTTTTAGTGTTAATCCCATTGTCAGAAGTTATGAATAAAAAACTGAAAAGGTACAAGTTTAAAAACCTCACCACCTAAGATGTTAAGAGTAGCCTCAAAATTTCCAGTATATGCAAAAATTATTTGTTACCAATTTTCTACTGACCACTTCTTCTGAACATTGTCTACTTCTTTTGTATTTGTGATTCACCATTATAATTTAAATTACTAGATATAACTGAGGTAGATAGACCTCATTGAATTGATATATTCCCCCCAAAATGACTTAACATATGTTTGTGTATTAGTTTGAATGCCTTCCCAATAGATCTTAAATGTCTTCTTTAATTAGTTTTCTTATTCTTTTAAATTCGTCATACGTACCTATATCGCCTGTTCTTTTTTTCCAAAAACCGTTTCCAAAGCGACAATTTTGTTTTCATATCTTGTTTAATAATACTGTTAAACCAAGGTAGACAACTATGTTTTTAAGCTGTGGATTTTTAGGGGGTTCTATGGCATATATACAGGGAGCGCCAGGCATATTTAACTAAATTTTGAAGAATTTTTCTGTTGCCTTTCCAACTTATCAAGTAATATGTTTACCGGTGTAGCAATCATTTATCTAATAAATGAGCTTTCCAATAATTATTCTTGTTTGTATAAATGTTGCAAATAAAAAAAATTATTTTGTTGAAAAATTTATTGCCGTTGCTGCAATGTGCATTACGAGCGTTCTTAACTAATTCCAGATGATTACTCTGGTAGGTAGGTATATTCCTCTGGTATAGTTAGGTATATAATAATCAGTTTTTTAACGCTAACCCGCTGATGTAAAATAATATCCGGTAGTAACATCCAGACGGGTCCAGATACGCAGTAACAAGACTGGGGTACTTAAGACATTGCGTAATAAAATTAATTAAATGAGCAAATGGCACGAAGTACAAAAGACCCAGGAAAATCGGATTGATTGATCGATGAGCCGGGATCTTACTTTGTACCTCATTTGCACATAAAAGAATGCCTCTTTCAATTGATACGGTAATAATAATGGTTAAAACCCACAATGTGTTCGCCTTCTTTCAAACTTCTTTGATTGGCCCTGAAAGAATATTTATATTGAACCGCCAACTTGCGGGTTTGCATGACACACCGTGATTTATGTTGCGGATTGTAGAATTCTCGTTTATAAATCATTCATGTAACAAAAGAATGTTTTCTTTGATGTTACACTGGGGTTGGCAAATAATTCGGATCGCCCGCTCGGGGTTAAAAGTACTTCGATTTTGGGTCAATGAATTCGCGGGATTGCGAACTCTGTGCACTACACAGTACACAGTGGGTATTATGAGACTGCAATAATATACTATATATAAAGCTTCTCGTAGCAAGAAAATTAAAGGAAGTATAACCAAAGAGAGTCAGAACTCAGGCTGAAGATGTTTTATTCTTATTCTCGGTGCATGAAGCCAGTATCAAACATTCACTTCGCTTTGCCATTATTACAACATGGCCACTAATTACATCGCAACCTACATTTTAAAGCGACGGTTCCAAAATTAAAAGAATATTCTGAAATAATCTAAAATATTTAAGTACATTGTTTGTTCATTTAATCCGTTTGTTATAATACATATATGAGTAGATATGTATACACATACCTACATACATTGAATGGATAATAATTATTTATAAAAATAATTGTGATTCGTACATTCTTTGTGTGTTTCAATGTGGTACCTAATTGCAAAAAAAAATCTGCTTATGTAATTTAAAATAATTTTTGATAGTTTTCAATGTACCTACAACTCATAGGCCAGGCGTCAGGAAGTTTAGGATCCATAAATAATATATTAAAATCGGGCAAAAGATTTTGTGTTGGATTCAGTTTATTATAGGCCTCTTTTAGGCCCCTCAACCCCCCCTCGGATCACCTCCAACTTTGAGGCAACATATCGCAAATATAATTTCTTTGATAATATCTCCTTTCTGACCGCTATAACGAAAAAAAAGAAGAATACCAAAATTAAAGATAAGTAAATTCTGCATCAAAAAGGTTCAGACCCATTTTTACGTACAGTCTGTATAAAATGCATACAAAGTTCACTGACCGCCTAAAGGAAGAATTGCTGTTGCCACATGTAATTCTCAAATTTCTCAATATTCAATTACAATATCAAATTCCCATAATACTATATAAAGGTGGTATATATTATTTATGAATGTCATAAAAGAATTATTGTGCATACAATAATATACAAGGCCAAGATGTTAGTAGTCATTTTAACATTTATTTTGAAAATATTTTCGTCTACTTTACTATGAAAATTTGGCAAACATTTATCTTAAAAGTTAAAAGCGGCACCGCCGCCAGGTTGGCAAAAAGCCGTCTTTTGTACAAAAGTCCGGGCCAGTGAACAAAAATGGAAAAAACACAAAAGGTGGAAAAATCGTGGGCCAAACTGATCTCATACACATTCGTACAATTGTTGCCGAAAATGTCCAATCGAATGAACATTTTCAAATTTTAATTTAATCCAATCTAAAATTCGAAATGGACACATGGGTATTGTGTCAAAACTAGTATCTGTGTATAAAATTCTAAATGTGAAACGTCCTAGAGAGTCAAAGTCGCTAGATCAAATTGATCAATAGTTACTGAAAATTCTGCAAGGAGTTAGTTTTGTTAATTCAAGCCCCCTCAGGTGACAATTGAACCAAATAATCTAAGTTTTCATTTTTTTTACTGTTAATATAAATATAATACTTAGTGTGTCCTGTGTTACTATGTTAGACTTAGAATAAGAAAGATAGAGTGTATTGTATTAAGTTTTCTGTTTGTTTGTTTTTGCTTGAATATTTATTTATTTGTTAATTGTTAATATTCATTTTTTGTGTTATTTTCATTATTCATATATTAAAAAATATACAATACTAATTTTGTTAATTTACATTAAAAAATTGGAAAAAGCCACTGTATGTGAAAAAAACAATTTTCTTGATTTTGACCGGACAATAAAAAAACCGGTTAAAACCACGCGGTTTTTCCAATGTGGTATCTTCCAGCCAACCCTGAACGCCACTCAGATCCTGCCGCCAAGCAAATATCGAGAGCATGCATCTCTTTTTAACGTATTGGAAATGACGTGCTGTCTTTTTTCATTCGGCACGAAGCAAGTTTCGGAAACTATAATCGAGTCTGGCAGTGGCGGGCTGGAAATATGTTAAATGGAAAATATGGAAATATGGAATATGAAAATAAAATCGAACTATGGAATAATAATAATAAATATGGAAAAATGAAAATTATATTATGAGTACTTTACTGCATACAAAGAGATCATCCTCATCGCAACAAGGATGAATTGATGGACGTGTGTTCGGATTATACAGAAGCATCAAAGGCAAGCATATACATACTTTTAATAGAAGAAAAGATACATAGTACTGTACAGCCACAGAAACCAAAAAGTGGTCGAAATAAGATTGTAGGGAAGAAGATGCAAAAAATCCGATACGTGGATCGGTCCACAGTTACTTTACAAAGAACCATGCCAACTTTAGATACAGTGCTGCAAAGTGTAAGTGAAAATTATATTTAACCTGTTTTAACATGTTTACACAGCGGGTCATCTACTTAATTCAGTCAAACTTAAATTTTCTGTTTCAATAATTCGACCATAATACCAAATACATTTTAACTACTACCCCTGGTTTGAAATCTTGATCTACGTGTACAGGCAATAATTCGTCTGATCGAACAACATTTGTTGTCCGATCCTTCCATACAACTAACACGTCCATTAGTTTTACGGTTATGGAAACTTTCGAGAATAAAACACTGCAAAACGTAAAAAAACAACGTAAGGTTCTAATAGACTATAAAATATGAAAAAACCTGTGATACTTTCTAATCATACTTTATAATGCGAATACAGCGAAAACAGTGATATATCACAACAGCACAAACACCAGCATAATTGAGGTTATGTTATCAAATTGAGCGCAGGTGCGCATGCGATGGTTGAGATACGTCTCGGAAGTATACACTAACTTAAATAATTTTCTGTGGCAAACCGGCTTTTACTGAGATATATCATTATGTTACATGTTACATTTTTATACAGTAAAACTTGAGATCGCTCACGGCGAATACCTCTGGTAGTAGCATTTTTGATACGCCTCTTTGTCAGATAGTTGAAGTAACTTATGTGATACCAAATATGTAAATCACATAAAATTTGAAATACGCCCTTATGCAAGGAGAGCGACGATATATTGATTTGACTTCTTGATTGTATATTTTTGAAGCCTGGCAATCCCCCTGTCTTTCAATGTTTATGGCACTTTCACATTAAGTTTTATTGTTCACTATCAGTTTCAGTTTATGCCTGAACCTATTACATTTGATATTAATGTCTTTTTTACATACTTAACCTCTCTAACCTATTTATAAACTATATTTATAATGTCTATCTGCATTGTAATTGATGTGTTTAATTTAATTTTAATTTTCTTACTGTCTAGTTTTAGTCTCGCTGTAGACTTCGATTTCTGTGACAGGTGCTGTCATTAAAATGTTTTGGAATATTTACAATAATTATGATTATATCATGTTATTATACTTTATATGTCCAGGCAACGCACATGTTTATGCAAACCCGAGTTGTACACGTAGCAACAGTCCGTGTGCTAATGAGCATGCTTGCCGATGCCTAGTAGTGTCATGCACCACGTCAATCATATTTTTTTAAATTAATTTAAATATCTATAAATTAGGGTTGTGACGGGCGCACTCGCCATTTTCTCTAGTATAATTGGTGAGTTCCCCGGTATATCATCGGAAGCCAAGGTCTGATGCCAATAAAACTAAAATGGAACCCACTTGAAAATACCCCCTTTCCCACAAAAAGGGAATTTTTAAAATTGATTTATAAATGACGGAGTTCTCCGGTAACGCACATAAAAAAAACATACAACCGAATTGAGTACCTTCTCATTTTTTGAATTCTGTTAAAAACAGCACAGGTTTTTTCACAATTTGTAAGATTGGTGAAGTTCTGGGGTCATTTTTGCTATAGTAATTTTGTCCGAGATGTACATATTTTGGTATGTACATGATGTACATGTCCGAGATGTACATATATATTTTCAATTAAGTAATAGGCTGGCTAGAACTCGAACGTTTCCCTTTTACGCATAAGAAGTTATTGATTTATGACAGGTCATAATTTCATGTTTTCAGGATTCTCGCGAGGGAGGTTTGCATTCCACGAAAGGAAACTGAAATCGTGTTTACGGGATGCCTGAAAGTCAGCCTCGAGAGGTCCTTGAACAAAAGGACACTTTAAAAATTCTCTGCTACGTATTTCTGATGATTTGATTAATAACGTAGTCGTTATTTTTGATATTTACAGAAAATTGGTCTAATTTTAGCAAACAATTGAGCTTTCCAAAGAATAACTGACTCAAATATAAATATGGATTGTAAAGCCTCATCTAATTGACAACGTTCTTTAATATTAAAGGTAAATATAATTCCTTTCTTTCTTATTTCAACATTTTGACGCGATTATTTTGTTAGGACTTGTTGGTGTCAAATATTAAATAATACGGTGCTTCGTGGATATAACACTCATATATAATATATAACAATCAAACTTATAAAGTTTGATTATTGATCAAAACGTTGTAAATGAATGTATCCATTCGGTATTCTGAAAAGTTTTCATTGAGGTAAAATGGCGCAAATAAACTGCACGATGCAACAGATATTTCAATACATTTCAAAATCTGCAATTATAATAAACCGATTGAATTTGCAAACTCTGAGGCTTGGAATCTAAATGGAATTGATAATATTTGTAACTGACGATTGGTTAGAAGCACGTAGATACCGAACCGAGAAACACCATCAGTCGTATACAAGTCTGCGTAAACTATTCAGTTATATCTACAGGCAAACTGTCAAAGTAATCCGGCTCATTGACGGGAAAACTTCCCAAACAATTATCCACTTCGATAAATGTTAACTGGGGAGAGAGTTGGAAGTGAACGCGCTCAGTAACAGGCTAAAACATCTTAAGGAATATGTTTTGGTGTTAATCTGTATTTAAAGTTAAATTTTGGGCTGTTTGTATTTAATTGGCTTTTTATAATATCTGAGTTACATATATAATACCGTACATAAGGCATAGAAAAAAGAAATTTCCACCACTAACGCGGAACCTTTTAGTCGCTTTGGACTATAATCTGAATATACGAAAAAATAATTTTTAATAGGGCCTTCAGAAAATAACGTTAATTATAGTGAAGAAATAAATAAGGGTATTATTGTAATTATGTAGTGGAAATGTTTTATTAAAATGCAAATAAAACAAACTATTGCTGTTATGGACCAATATATTAGGGAGTATGATGTCAAGCTATTAAATAGGCATGAAATAATCGAAATAAATAACTTCCACAAGATTCACTGCTCGTTAATAACACCGGCCAACAAAATAATTTTTTTTTCCTGGTGCCTGTAAAATACGAACTGATTTGGGGTATTTCTGATGTGCTGGTTCCAAAAATAACTTCCATTTCGTCCTATCAGTTCTAGATTGAGATACACCACGGTGAAATGTATTACTCATACGGATAAATTGCAAAATCAAAAGAATTAACTAAATATTTAGGAGACCTAAATTGTGTGTTTTTACCTAAAATTAGAAATGTAATTGGTCTTTTTATAATTTTTGTTCTGTCAACATCAAAGACATAAATGGACGTACCCTAACATGAAGTCAGCAAGGAGAGACCTCTTCCTCATTCTAAAGAAATGCCTGTTTCAACGTTCAGTAACTTACCTATGCTTCTGAAGGATGAGATATATCGTCTGACGAGGTGCAGTTCCAGAAATGTGAAAATGATAGTGATTTTGAAGGACCTTCAGCGAGGCCCCAATGTTTCAGTCAACAAGGGCTTAATGATCTTGTTAGAAATCTGCACCTAGATAGATTCTAGATAGATTAAATGAAAAAAACTTACAGCGTCCAGGTACTAATATTACATTTTATCGTACCAGAGATCTGCTGCCGTATTTCTCTAAATAAAACAACTTAGTGTTTTGTAATGACATAAGAAGTCTCGTGGAGAACATGGGGTTAAATGAATACACGCCAAGTAAATGGCGTCTTTTTATAGACAGTTCATTTCGAAGTTTAAAATGTGTACTTTTACGCAATGGTAATAAAGATGGTTATATACCTATTGGACATTCCACCACTATGAAAGAGGAATACGAGACAATGTCATCGGTCCTGAAAAATATCAAATATGAAAAGCATCAGTGGGCGATTTGTGTCGATCTAAAAATGGTAAACTTTCTCCTTGGGCAACAAAGTGGTTACACAAAATATCCTTGTTTGTATAACTTTGAGAAAGCAGAGCTCTGAACCCAGCACTGGATTACCAGAAACTGGCAGTTAAGAAATGTTTTAGTTCAAGGACAACACAACGTTCTTAACGAATCGTTGGTTGACAGAAACAAAATCATCTTTCTACCACTGAATATAAAGCTGGGTCTTAAGAAGCAATTTGTTTAGGCTTTATCTCGAGATGGATTGTGTTTTGTGCATTTGAAAAAAAAAATCCAACGCTTAGTGCAGAAAAACTGAAGGCTGGAATTTTTGATGGTCCTCAGATAGGGAAACTTATAAATGACCCGCAGTTCACGCAATCAATGAACGAGCTTGAGTCTAATGCCGGGTGCTCTTTTGTTAAAATGGTTAAAAATTTTCTTGGAAAGCATATAGCAGCAAATTACATCGAATTAGTAGAATAGATGCTTTCTAACTTTCATACACCCGTATGAGCATCAAAGTTTATTACCTTCACAGTCACTTAGATCGTTTTCCAGAAAACTTAGGTGATGATGTTAGTGAGGAACAGGGGGAAAGATTTCACCAAGACATTCGCATTATGGAAGAAAGGTAACAAGGAAGACGGTATACCCATATGATGGCCGATTACTGCTGCAATCTTCAGCGAGACTGTTCCGGAAAACTTCACTCAAGGAAATCTTATAAAAGGAAATTTCTAAGTGATGATTGAATGCTGTATACTTTTTTTTTCTGTTCCATAAATATCTCCTACCCATTTTCTTGTGTTTCAGTTGACAGTTATCAAATAGAGTAATATTTTAAATGTTACATACATAACAAAACATTATATCTAATTTTAGAGAATTGTTCCTAAATATGACAGAGAGAGTAAATTTCGAAAACCAGATCAGATAGAACAAATCTAACAGCAGTTTTGCATTTTGCTGCATTGCAGGACGCTGCCTATCAGAAGACATTACTAATGTCTGATGGGTAGTAGCAACTGGCCGCTAGATGGATCTGGTTTAATCTGGCATCTCTCGCCTTTTCGTATTATGTTCATTTTAATATTACGTTCATACTTATTATGAAACAATCATAGACTCACTGTGTGACATTCGCATACGTCGTAAATGTACTACATTTCAGTTTATGACCACAGCCATAAAATTATGGCTTCTCAATTATGGTACTTAATGTAATCCGTGTCTTACAAGATCTATTAAATTTCAATTCCATTCGATGATCTCGTATGGTCGAATGTAATACCGCCCGGGACGTTGTTCACACGATAATTAAACGCTTATCCACATCAGGCAATTTGGTGGATACATATATAAAACGATCGTGGCCTGATTCATATTAATTTCCAGGCAAGTTACATGTTATGAGATAAATTACAGTCCTTGTACTTTAGGGGAAACGATCCGAGGCATGCGCTCCAATCGTGACATGCTCAACAAGTTTTTAATTAAATCGGTAAAGGACATTAAATCAAACTGAGTTATTTTTAAATAACATTTCTGTTTTGCTGCGCTGTACAGGTTTGTTTTAACATCATAATTTCTAAATACATTTATCTACTACTCCAATATGCAATCCCTTTTATTAGAGTTATTAGCACTGACGATCAAAACACTTATTCGTCGCTCGATGCGCATTTCGTCAACCAAGTTGTTGGCATCATGCGGAGATGATTAAAACTAATTTTTTTAACTGAAAGTACCCTATTTATGAAAGTACCCTATTTATATCTAAATTATTTTCTTGGTTCAATGAATCGCCATGAAATTTTTTACGGTTGAACGAATTGCTGTCAAGTTACGTAGACAGGACTCTACGGGATAGATCCTTCGATTATTCTTTATTCATACTATTTTTAAAATGTATACTCTCCCAAATGTATTCAACTGCCTACTATTGGTTATATTTCTAATGAATCTTAACTTACTAATATATATTTGATGATTATTCTCAAAATATGTTGGGCAACATTAGACGTATCTATTCTTCCCTATTTTAGATAAGCTATATGCCCTTTAAACCTAGTTTTAATTGATTGTCTCGTTTGCCCAATATATATTCTCTTACAATCATCATCATCATCATTACAACTAATTTCGTAAATTCACCATTTCACCACATTTATATCAATTTTATAATTGTGTTGACTAAAGGTTGTTGTAATTTCGATGAATGAATGACTGCTTTGATGAATGATGGATGAATGACTTACCTTACTCAAACCACGAAGGAACCGCGGTTTCGTATGGGATGGATATATATTTTGGATTCTCTGTCCTTTTAGAAGGTCGTAAAAATACGAGGTACGTCCCTAAATGTACGCTTCCTAATTAGTTTTTCAACTGTCTGTGGAATAAGCACTACTCATAGCATTTTAAATAAAAACATCACTCTCAGGCAACCTTTTGGTAATTGTCCTATCTTTTCTTGAGTGTTACTTTCTATTGTCTGTTATTAATTATATTTTCAGAAATTTGATTCCTGCAAGCCACCCTGACGAGACCCTTGGATGAATCAGGCAGATGCTGAATTGAACTAATCTGTCACATCATCCAAGATTCCGTCAGAAGAAGCTACAGCAAAGTTTAGTTTAATCCTTTGTTTAGAAGGAAAGTTCCTCTTCATCAAAAGATTGCGATGAGTGACATGTAACATTAAGAACCTCCAGAGGAATATCTTTTGATATAATTACTAGTGGTCGATATTTTTAATATATTATTTTTTGATATTTTTTCAATAAACGTTGTTTGGTAAAAACATGTATAGTTTGTAACAGACATATATGAGAATGAAAAATGCCGCATCGTCAATGGAAAACCCGATGTCTTTGATGAGCGGCGCGAGCCGACTTTGATCTCGTCAAAGCGTAGCCGCATCCTTTGACGATGCGGCATTTTTTCATTCTCATATATATGTCTGTTCCAGACAATACCTCTGAAAGTAATTTATGAGATTTTGTACTAAAACTAGATTTATTAAATACTCTATTTTCTCTTTTTTTTCAGGTAACTGGCTCCCATCATAAATTGAGCATTAGTTTCATCATATATCGTTTGGTATGTATTCAACATATAATATAATAATAATAATAATAATAATAATAATAATAATTTATTGGTGTGTTTTATATATATATATATATATATATATATATATATATATATATATATATATATATATATATATATATATATATATATATATTGCATGATATTAGCAAAGACATGTAATTAGAATATATAAGAAATAAAGATAGTCAGAAACATTTTAAAACTTACATATATACATATATTAATCATTAATTAAAATTATTTGATATTCATCGATAAAAATATGACCAACATATTAGGTATAACAATATTCAATCAAACATTGTATAGCTACTCTGTCAAATTTGAGTGCGTTGCATTTAGTTGTAAATAAATGCAACGCACTCAAATTTGACAGAGTAGCTATAATTCAAATGAAGCAAATTGTGACATATTTCATATTATAAAGCGAGTAGAAGTAACGGTAGTATATTTATCTAAAGTAAGCATATACCCAAATAGTAATTTCCAATGACAGCTTTTGTCAAGTAAAAGGCAAACTTCATAAAGAAAATAATTAAACCTTAAACAAATAGAGAAATGTATAAATTAACAAAGCATTCTAATGTAAAATTAATATGAAGTTTTAAATATCCGTTAATATGTGATAGATTTTAAAAATCAAAGTGACAGTGCTAAAATCAAACTTATAAAGTAAAATAATAATCAAGTGTACCGTGTACATACCAAGGAAGGTTACCAAGGAAGTGAGACAATGGAAAAAACAATTTTATTGATAGGTTGCCAAAAATATTTGGAAGAAGCGTGTTGTAAAATTTGTTAAGAATTAATTTTGTTGTAAAAAATTAAAATATTTAAATAACTAGAGTAAATTCAACTTATGAACATTTAAAGGTTAGGAGTGTGAAAGCAGGTAAAATTCAAGATTATCTAGAGAAAAATTTCGACGTCGTAGAGATACTCAACACGTAGTAGGTGTTTTTGAACGAGCAATCCAGATCCATGCAACAAGTGGAAAGGCCTAAAAACATCACAACGTTTAACGATTTTCTTCTGTTGTTTAACCTAATGAACCGACTTCTGAGATAAGAACATGCTACAATAGGAATGGCGAAGGCAGCTCAATACAATAAGGTAATGAGAATATTAAGTAGGTACAATTTCATAACCATATAACTACCTTATATTAAATGTCAATTATCAAATCATATTAAATTCTTATATTTGAAAATCTTATTTTAAAGTAAACTTAATAACAAAATTATATTAAAAATTAACATTATACTTTCAAATAAAATTCCAAAAAAGTGACATAATAATAACAATAAAAATAATAAATAATTAATATACAAAATGTAATCTCTAAAATAAAAAAAAAGTACAAAATTAATACTAAACTATATTATTATAATACATCAAATTATAAATTAAATTAAATCAGTGATCAATAATAACTATCGTACAGACAATAAATAGTACAAGCGCAAGCACACACGCATCGATGACCAACGTATATACTATAGTAGAACGCCAACCAGCTACGCCCCTGATTGGTCGGGACGTCCCAAAAATAATTATAGAGTTTCGATCATTAATAAACTATGTCTAGATTAAAAGATTAATGCCAACGCATCAATGTAAATATGGGGTTCGAGAGTTTATAGCCACGAAGCAAAATGCAATGTAGAGATAACGCCTAATACATAAATTGAAGTTAAGCAACAGAAAGTGATTCTGATTGTATTATAGTGTTTAGAATTCGAAATTGGTAAAGTGAAAATCAAATTGTAAGAGTTTTACGTAAAATTAAATAATAGGCAACAATCTGATTGGCCAGATTATATCAGAATAACAAGAAAGAAGGATGGTAACCAGGAAATGCAGATGTTTTTCCATATCGGCATATCCGTAGTATATATACGGCATACGTAGTATATATACGTACATATATCCGTAGTAGTATATACGGCATATCCGTAGTAACATATAACAATAGTGAAGAGTCCAGCTAAGGCGTTCGAGGAGGTAACAGCCACGCTTCTAATTTATATAAAAATTTGTTAGAAATTAATAAGAAAACTAAAGTAAAAATATTAAAATAGGGAGATCAAAAATTTCTTACTATGCTTTTACATCATCTCATATATATATATATATATATATATATATATATATATATATATATATATATATATATATATATATATATATATATATATATATATATATATATATATATATATATATATATATATATATATACATATATATATATATATATATATATATATATATATATATATATATATATATATATATATATATATATATATATATATATATATATATATATAATACCAACCCAAGATTACTTTTCACAAAATAAATATGAATAGCAAGGAATTTCAAAGCTAATATATATATATATATATATATATATATATATATATATATATATATATATATATATATATATATATATATATATATATATATATATATATATAGAGAGAGAGAGAGAGAGAGAGAGAGAAAATTACATTAACACTAAACACTGAATGATAAAATATGATTAGATAAATAATTGACATCAACTAATATTAAAATAAACAAAACCTGAGAGTCAAAGCAATAAATGACCCTAAAATTGTGGAAGCGGTTGCTAAAAAAAAATACAAACTCATAAATAACATAAACAATACCAACAAACAACATTAATAATTACTAATTGTTAAAATCTGCCTCCAAGAATTATTCATATGAGTAAAATGAATTTCTGAGTAAAAAAATGTTCACAGAGGTTTTGAACTTGTTCAAGTTAACCGTTGAGTGAGAAATTCTCACTAAACGGGTTAAGTTGCTTTACATAATGTTGGACGGATATTGTAAAACAATATACCATAGTAATTTGTGCTATTGTGAGTTTTTTTAACCTTAAAAAATGTATGTTTATTTTATCTCAATCGTGGGTAGAGACATTCTCCTCATTCTCTTTTACATATAACTGAGTGCAAGATATAAATGCACTGTAATGTAAGAATATTAAACATAATAAATTTAGATTTATAATCATCTCTAGACTTAAGGCTAGAAATTATCCTGGTTGCTTTTCTTTGACTACTAAAAACTGCTCTGCTAGCAAATGAATGTCCCCGAATAAAGATAGCGTAATAAATAACACAATGAACTAAACCGTGGTATGCAGTTATATTTTATATGAGACGTTACATGAGAGACCGCATAACACATACATATTTTTAGAAACTTTTCTACAATTATAATTTGCTTGTGTTTCCCATGTGAGGTCTTTGCCAAGGTAGACTCCCAAAAATTGTACCTCGTTAGTAACACCAAAGTCATTATTTTCCATACTTTTTTACTGTAAAACCACATTTTCTCTTTTGGAATCGTTATGATGTGTCAACTAATCTAACCAATCTTGTACGCATGCTGTGTAGAATTTATTTCAGTTATTAAATACTTGATATATTAAAATAATTTTGGTCTGGTCAGCAAATAGTGGCTAGTAATTTGGTTCTTTAATATTATTTCCAGAACTTTGGCTACAAAAGATAATTTACAAAAGATATTTAAAAGATAACGACAAGTCGACGATAATTTGAATGATTATCCTTAGAGTCCTTTTTTTAAATTGGTATGACTTTAAATTTTTAAAACATCTGAAAAAATACTTGCTCTAATGCATAGATTAATAAAGATTTGTTAGGGGAACTAATATTATACATTTCATTGTTGTTAAAATTTTTATATTAATATTGTAAGGATCGCTAATATTTATTCTCTTAAGTTTGCTCATTATATCAAAAACTTCACCTCTGAGAAGCTGAATCTCCTTATAGATAGGGATGTCCGAATTTACATTATTTAAGTATTCATTGTATTTTATTTGACGGCACGGAAGATGACCTACTATGTTGTCAGAAACATTAGAAAAGTATTCATTTAATTCATTAGGATAAATATGATTTTATAGTTTTGCTATTTTAAGTTATTGTTGTTATGTATTATTTTCTACATTGCATTGCTTTACTGGTTGGTAGAGTTACAGATAAAATTATCATCAGCCAATTTTTTTGCACATATTTATATATACCGGGTGGTAAATAAATATGCAAGGTGTAGTGGAAAAAGCAGAATAAATTCATATAATTTAGAAGTCATAGTTTCTGGGAATCCATTTATTTTTCTAAATTCTATTGGGCGTGCAAATAACCGTATTTGTGATATGTACTTTAATTTTAATTGATTCTTCCCCACAGATGATTGTTATATAATGTCTGGATTCTGGATACGGGTAGTTTATCCTGTAAAGTGTATCCCTATTGTCCTGGTCACTGTATCTAAAGATATCGGTTCACATTACGTTCTTCAGTTAATCGATTTGAATGCTGCTGTTGCGGACATAATCAATATACACGCCGAGATATCTGGATGAATTACAGGATGAACATTTAGGGCCTGGACGACGTATTTTCATCAAATCGGCACCCCTAGAATTAACATTATTTAAAACAAGAGCCGAGATATTTACCGCTGTCGAAAAATTTACATTTAAACTAAAATGGCTCTCAAACTGAAATTATTTATATTTTATGCTCGATATTTCTTTTATTTTCACTATTGAATATGGTAATGTATCGTAGCAATTATTTTGTGTAATGGTTTCGTTTACGTATGCACATCCAAAAGCAATTTAAACTCTAAAAAAACCACCCACCGCTTAGGTGCAGCATAATAATTGGCATCCGCGTGCAGTTTTCTGCCGTGGAAACTGTAACAACATGCCAGTCGCTGTGTTAACGGTGCTATGACCATGTTAACAAATTACATGGTATGGTGAAAATAAAGGGAACACGGCTTTTGAAGTAATAGCGAAAAAGTCTCGGAATTTTACATAGAGAGTGCGTTTATTGCGCTGGTTGAATTTAATCAGCTTTGCTGCAACCCAGTGGATAAGAAAGGCTTTCACGAGATTATATTAAATGCAAATAGGAACAAAACTTTCTGGATTTAGCTGCTCAATTAAAAATCACGTTTAAAAAAAGATAATAGTTTATTTCCCCAGTGTGTAGATCCTACACAGAAATATAAAATTACTAACTACTTATTGTCATTGTCATTTGTACGCTAGAAGCTTGCTGGATCACAAATTGTATATCAAAGTATTCTAGAAAATAAATCTTAGAGCCAATATTGTTCATACTATTTATTAACGGTAAACTAGAAACAGCTATACATCTATAGCTGTTGACGTGAGGACTCCGTCATCAGAAGTACAGATAACATATTTTTCTGGATACTTGTCTCCCACCATTGTTGGGTGCGACATAGTTTCCACATTTTGTGGCATTGGCAAGAAGACAGCTTGAAAGGTGAAATTGATCATGTATGGCATCAGCTCTATATTGATGAATATATATGATATTGATGAATGTTATGATCTGCTGTAGCGATTTGTTATTCTACTTTATGACCAAGCACCAGATCTTCAGAGCATCAATGACTTCAGATGAATGTTATTCATAAGAAAGAATCGTGCAATCGAAAACATTCCTCCTACAGCAGATGCTTCAGCAAAGCGTATCTATATCTGTATCTATAATCTGTTCGGGGTGCGGATCCAAGATTCCGCTGCACTTAGACCCCACTGTACTTCCTCCGTGAGGATAATGTCTCCCTAGGCCATCGACCAGCCTAATGTTGTAAAAAAGGTGATGTTGTTGCCTATGGGCGTTTCCCTCAAATTGACCATAGAAGGCCAACGTTCCTCCAATATGGATTCTCTGGTCGATGATACGGCGAAACATTTAAAAATCATTTAAAAATCAACCGTTGGAGTCGTACAAACTTGAAAAGTAAATGAAAAATTTCTGTCTTGATAACATGTGATACATGCCATTGTTTCAGCTCGAATAGTCAACAAATAAAGAAATAGCAGCCGGAAAGTGATCTCGTTGACATCGGGTATATAATATGCGAATTGAATTGTAAATGATGATGAATATTTTACTTCAATATCTATATCTATTTTTTCATTATCAATTTTTAAGCTACTTAATTAGGTTAATGTTTATAGTTTTATATTTATGCGGTGTGGTAATGATTTACTTTAATTTTGGAAATATTTCACTTCAATTTATTATTTTTAACGCAATGAATTTTATTTATTGAGTTGCACATTTTAATTACTGCTATTTTTAGATTGTCATTGCTTACTTTCAGCAAACTATCACCAGCAAATAGATTTAAAAAAATCGCAATCATGATATTCATGGATATCGTTGATATAAATAATAAATAACAAGTCACTTTCCTGAGGTATACCATGATTATTAACTATCGATGAGGAGATAGTATCCCATATTTTCGTTATTTGTTTCCTATTAGACAAGTAGTCATTTAACCAATTTAAAACTTTACCTTGAATACCAAACATTGTAAGCTTTTTGATTGATATTGCATGATCAATTATTGATCGTTGATACTTAATGGAATCATTGATCAACAATGGTTTTGAAGGCTCGTTTCACGTCTTTTTACAGTTTCACTGTAAAAAACTACACTGTAACTATAGTGTAGTTTTTTTCATCATTAATTTTTCGTCATTTTTCAAGTTGTGTTTCCGTTTCGTTATTGTTAATTGTAATGCTGATTCGCAGGAAGGATTAGCACGAAATCGAGAAAGATTTACAAATAGATAATTATTATTATAAAAATAGTAAATTAACTAATTATATACTACAATTTCCAATTGTTTTTCAGGACTTAATAGGTCGAAATGAGCATGAATTATGAGTGTTGTACTAACAAGACTAGAATTTATTTCCGTATAATTATTACTATGTTAGTTTTTAAATTGTTTTAAAATTTACCAGAATTGAGAGAGGTATTTATGAAATGCAGCCAAACATGACCAATAATCAAATGATGTTTTAATTAATTTGTCCCAACAGTTTTCTAACAGAAGACGAAATGTTATTACAAGATTTTATTTTACTTGCTATGTATTGTCTGTAACAGACATATATGAGAGTGAAAAAATGCCGCATCTTCAATGGATGCGGTTACGCTCAAAGTCGGCTCGCGCCCCTCAGCAAAGACATCGGGTTTCCCTTTGACGATGCGGCATTTTTTCAATCTCATATGTATGTTACAAACTATATGTATCTATATATGTATGTTTGTTCGGGTCAAATCTTGTAACTGAATTTTAAAGCACTTATCCTGAACCGATTGAGCTGAAATTTTGCATGCACGTTTGATTTGGATGACAATGTATGGTTAGCTAAGTGACGTCATTATAAATCCAATATGGCGGACCGCCCAAGATGGACTAGTTATTTTTTATGCACTTCCATTAATACAGAATACGAAAATAAAATGACGTCACCTTAAATCCAATATGGCGGATTCCCAAAGATGGCGCACTAGTGATTTTTTATGCACTTCCGTGATATGGGTATCAAAATAAAGTGGCGTCACTCTGAATCCAATATAGCAGACTCCCAAAGATGGTGGACTATGTTTTTTCCTGGGGTGCATAATCTCCATGATATGGATATCAAATTAAAGGGTTCAAGAGAAAAAAATGGGCAAAATGGCGGAAAACAAGATGGCCGTTATATCAATTTTAAAGAGTTATAACTCGGCAAAGGTAAGGGATAGTTTGCTGGTGCTGGAACAAATGTTGTTTCAAGTTTTTCAAGATAGCGGATCTAAGATGGCGATCGAAAACTTATTTGCTCCAATCCGTGTGAAATTGTTATCCTGAGGTTTTTGGGGGCCCCGATTACGATTTTGGGGTCGCATTGCTCGGTTAAAATCTTGCAACTTCATTTTCAAAGTACGCCTTGGTGGGCTACATACTATGACTTGCACAATTTGGCGAGATGGACGTCAATAGCATTGGTATGCAACGAGTTTACGAGAAGGAAAGCTCCAAAATAAAACCCGGAATCGTGTTTTGTTAGGCACAAGTAAGCTTCAAGCTGAAATAGGTACAGTTAAGTAGAGGCAAATCACTGGAAGGTCTCCCTAAGGAAGAACTAGATTGTACTAAATTAACAGGCAAACTACCATGCAACAATGACGCGTTAAATGAAATGAACACTTCGAAACTATCCAGCGATAACTAAAAAATAAAAAATAAATTAATAGTAAAAAAACATTTTTAAAAACAACAACCATAACAAACCACCA
Source organism: Tetropium fuscum (assembly GCA_964058915.1). NCBI lineage: Eukaryota > Metazoa > Arthropoda > Insecta > Coleoptera > Cerambycidae > Tetropium > Tetropium fuscum. The sequence goes on from CAXKVY010004128.1 coordinate 19,166, forward strand.
GATTATATTTATTGAGGAACACCATAAAGATTTATGATTATATTATATAAATAATACTATGGAAAATTATTGATTATACAGTACGAACAGGGTTAACTTAATACTAAACAAACTTCAGATTTATATACTTTTAACGGCATTGAAAAAAGCCGACACTCCGATTGACAGGCATGCAGGCGTAGAACGGAACGAAATGTTAATTTCGAATGACAAGCGTTTTAAAAACGACATTATAATGGAACGGTGTTTATACATATAGTATATCTTTAAGTAAAATGGTCTGCATTGAGTACCTACCGACCGTCTATAAATGATGTGCTTAATAGTGTTATTGCAATATAATCCCGCTGTTATTTAAAAAAATGTAATCTCTTGTTTTATTAGTCGCCCGTCGTCTCTTCTCTAATTACGTGAAATTGAGAAAGGCAACCTGCAGTCATGCCTGTGTACCGTTAGAGGTCATAATTAATAATGAAGGAAAGAATGTCCCGCACATAGGTATGCTTGAATTTAACAAAAATAATTTACAGGTAATATAGATACTATCAAAGTAAAAAGTATAGAGCCCTGATATTGAAAGCTCATATTTCTAAAACTGAAGGGCCAAATGTTCTGAAATTTTTACGGCACACTGATGAATATTTTTTGTTACAATGAATACATTTAGTTCAAATTTTGTAAGCGATGTCAATAATAATAATAATAATATAATAATATCTCTATGTACCTCTCATTCTAACTTGAAGAGAATTGTGTGAAAATGGAGAGGGGGTGACATATTGTTTCGCGAGCCGCAGGTACAACTAGGATCGACTTAGGTTGGCAAATTAGAACCACCATTCAGTGCAGGAATGTGGGTAACCTGGAAAACCTCATTAGTTACATCTTGGGGATAAATTACTGAAAATTTATTTCGCACCAGTGCGCGGTATCGAACACACACAAGGTGATCGAGCCGAGAGCTAACGCGCCAACCATTCGACCACCGTCTCCATTAAAACCCCCATACTTTGCTCCATTTTTCTGTGTCAATAACTTTAATATGTTATAAATACATTATGCCATTATGTTATTTATTTGGATGATGAATAGCAAGCTATCGCCGTTGGTGTTACGAGTATATGGCCAAATGCACACATCTTTTATTTTATGATTGGTTATTAGGGGTTATTTAAGTGGCAGATCTCAGTGTACAAAGTTCAGGAACTTCATTTCGTCAACTAAAGATACAATGTTTGGTATCCCCACAAGGAACTGTTTTGATGCCAAAATGATTAATTATATGTATATTAATGATATATTTCTACATGTAAAAAGTGGCAAAATCAATTATTTGTAGTTGATAGTTTGTAGATGATACGTTATTGTTCTATATGAGTGACAATATCCAGTCAATAATGTCATCACCAAATATCGCATTGATTTTTGAAATTATTTATGTACCGTAATACTTATATTCGCTTGTTGGTTTCAAAAACATGTTACTAGAGTAAAAATCTTTTTTCCACATTTATTTTTCCTGCCAAATTTTTCCCAATATTTATAAAATAGTTATTATATATTTATGCAACTGGCTCGTCATTTGTAATAATTTTATTTTCATGACTTGTGAAGTCTGGGTTTTTATAAGCGTTTTAATTGAAACTCTCTCTTATTATTTCCAACATTTTTGTTATATTATTTTTGTTTTCAACCAATCGTTCAATTGTTATTTTTGTTTTTTGTATTATTTTTGTAATAGAAATCCATACCTATTACTTTTTTCCATAAATTCGTTAGTTCTATTTCTGTACCGTTTATCTTCGTGCGCAAGTATTATGTTATTTTCTTATTGAAATTATTAATCCGTTGGTTACACACATGGCTTTATTTTGCTTTCACTAGATTTTTTTACAATTTTTGTGGATTTCTTTGTGTATTATAATAATTTTTTTTTAAAATAATCAAATGCGTTATTCATATCCTTTAATAAATATACCATATACCGACATTACTATTCAATATTTTATGATTTATACTCGTATAAGAATTTTAATGCGATATTACATAATTCTTAGTTTCATTCGTAATTGTTTCAAGTTTTAAAACAATAGGATTATGGCCAGTTTTATCATTTTGAGAGATAATTGGCATAGTTTTGATATTTTTTATAGTATTCAGTATTTTTAGAAATATATGGTCTAAGCAAATACTTGAAGAAGCAGTCAGTTATTTCTAGTGATTTCATTAATACATCATGATCAAAAACCAGTTTGGGCAGTAATGTTCAAATATTCATCGTTTAAAATATCATGATTTTTTTAATATATTAATATCGCCAATTAATAAATTAATTGCATTTTTACATTCTGAATTGGTTAAATTTGTTGTAATTACTGTTAATTGCGAGTAAGAATAAACGATTTGCGAATTATGGGTGCGATAGAAATTCTTTGGGTGGTTTTAGATACGAGCTTTCAACGTCAGGACACTATAGTTTTTACTTTGATACTAGTATAATTATTGACGTATCAAGGGCGTAAACAAAGTTTTTGAGACCGCGCATGGGATGTTGCAGTCCCGAGCGTAGCGAACCATGTCAAGGTCCCAAGAAAAAGTTTACGCCAGAAATATCTACAACTTTTTACACACGCGACTGGACTGGAAAATTCCGAATTTTATGTTTGTATATTAAAATTTCGTGTCTAGATCGAGTTTACATGAATAATATTGTTATTAATATTGTTAATCTCAGTGACACAAAAGTAACAAAACTGTTGCCACAATATCAACTAACTGTGACCAATGTACTTAGTTTATATTACAGAACATAGTACAATAAAGTGAAAAAACAAAGGAAAAATTTGTTGAATATGATGAGAATCAATTGCCCTGTACAGCACCTGATATGAATTCTTAAAATGGCGCAAAATGTTTATATATTGTTTAATAAAATAAAAAAAAACTTTTTTTCCGTTATTATTGACCTGTTTCATAATAATATTTAGTTTAGCGTAAAATTGTTTATTATGCTAATTCTTTAAAGAAAACTGACCCCCTCTGTACCAAAACACATAGCAATTTTTAATGGGAATTGTTCAAATAACCTCGCTCTAGCCATAGTGAACAAAAATTACGAATGTTTAATTTTTACTATGAAAAATATTGTAGTTTCATATAACCCCAAGTGCAGATAATATGAAACGCCCAAAAATTTCTAAATTATACTGATTGAAACATAATTGTGACGTGTGAATCTGATAGATTTGGGCAACCTCTGATTGGACATATATTTTAAAAAAATGTAGCAAGATTTAAAAAAATTGCATTTACGTTAAAATAATGTTTCGTGTTGCCCAAGCGTGTCGGCAGGAAGAATTGTAATATCTTACAGTCGATAACATAAAAAATCTTAAAAGCGCTTTAATAGTGAACATTCGGAAATCCAAGAGGAAATTTCAGTGAATCTTTACAATAGTCCATCATGGAAAACCTTCCAACGTAGAAGAATATAAAGATAACATGTTGGGTTGCGACCACATTGTATCAATCATTACCACCATTTTACTTAGTTTTTTTTAATGTCAAGTATACTGTTGTTGGAAGTTAAGTTACTAAATATGTTTGGCCGGTTACCATGCAAAATATTCACATTCTTAAAATTACCAGATCAGTCAAAATACGCAGGGCACTGTTTCAGGCGCTTGTCCGGTTCGATTCTAGCAGAGCATGTCTTTCAAGTGTAAAACGCCATGGTACTGGTGCTGGAAACCGTGGCTGAAGGCTACTTTAAAATTCCATAGAAAATAAAATTAAAAATGACAAGAAAATTCTTGTGGGGGACAACGAGTCAACATTTGCATTTAATGGTGAATCTCAGATATTAACTTCTAGTGAAATAAAGTTGTTTGCTTAATTCTCAACAAAATGTACCTCGGAAACACCAAACGAAGTTGAGGCAGTGGATACAAGAAACTTGAAACCCACGAAAATGTGTCTTTATATATTTATAGATTAGGCAAATAATATTTGACTATTCAACTATTTGCGTTTGTTTTACTTTTCGAGTTCGTTTTCAGACGGCAGGCGGAAAAGTGCTACATTACGCCCGCTAATCAGATCTTAAATTACAATTTAACGCCCCCTTTGTCAAAAAAAATATTATTTCAGTATTTGAGGCTAAACTCTTCTTAGTCGCGTTTTAGATCCCAATACTATTATTCAACTAAACCTCTCCAGCTCTACACGAAAATGTGACTTTAAAGAATTATAGATTAGGCAAATAATATTTGACTATTAAACTGTTTCGCGTTTTTTTTCGCGTCTTTTCGGGCTCGTTTTCAGACCGAGGGTTGAAAAGTGGTACATTACGCTAATCAGATCTTGAATTACAATTTTACGCCCCTTTGGAAAAAACATTTTTTTTTGCATTATTTGAGGCTAAACTTTTATTAGTCGCGTTTTAGATCCCAATACTATTATTCCACTAAACCTCTCCTGCTCTCGATGCACACACAATTAAGTCCATAATTTACAAGTAATTTGGCTTGATGTATTATTTAATTTCCATTATATACCCTTCGTATAATTGAAAACAAATCCCCGCCTTGTACAGCCGTCTACAATTAATTAAAATAAATCTTCTAAACTCACCCCGAACGACAGCGAATATAAATTCTGGCTAGTTTTAAAGTTTTACAGCGCAACAAAATTCAAGAAGCAGGGATACCTAGGCCTATAAATATATATATAGTAAGTAAAATCTCTACCCTGCACCTCCGGCATTGTTTAGGTGTATAGAAAGGCTAAATCTAAACTGCGGGCGTAAAATAAACTTTACCTAATCCGGACGAACAGCGAACCATACTATGCTGTATAATACAAACACGTTCATTAATTCACTAGTAAACTGACTCGTAATAGAATTTTTTATTAGGTTTTCTAGTTTGCGAATTAGCCTTTTTATAAAATCGGACGTTTTCAATTAGCTTCAATTTTTAATCATGCCAATTGCTGATGCAATCCCTCCCTTGGGGAATTGCGAGTAATGCATTCACCACATCACTTGCTAACGGATGCCATGCTTACAAATAACGATACTTACAGGTTGAGTTGCTATGGTTCCTGTAAATATAAACATTGACAGTTCTCAAGAAAATTATATTATTGTTACGCCATTGAGTTCGTAAAATAAGTGAGTATTGTCCAGAATCCAAATACACTTTATTAACTTCCAAACACAGCAAGTCACAACTGTTTACAGTGATAAATTACTAACTTGAACTCTTTAAATTACTTATTACTTGTTCTTGTTCTAAGAACGTTTAAACTAGACGGCCTAATATCTAAAAGTTCTAGAAGCTTCTCGATTATTTCATCCCATTCTAGACTGTTCTCACTTGTTCCATCTCATTCTAGATTGTATACAAGGCATCTCGAAGAGTTCTACAGAGGGTAGTCCACATGTGCACATATCGCAATTATTCTAAATGGGGCCAGGGGTGTATCTTGGTTGTTTGAAGTCCTAGAGGGTTGAGATTTCGCACTTGGGGGGTTGTATTTGGCACCCCCAGATGTGATGTTGACAGATCGTCGGGTTGTTGCCAGATTGTGCAGTTTTTCCCTAGATCTATTTTTTCTTATAGATCTAGAATTTTCAATATATCGTGCACAATCGCTTCTGATGATTGATGAACATTATATACACCTGACGCGCGGTGCACATTTTTCTTAAAATTGTGAAAGTATGAATAGCCAAGTCAATTAATGCTCAAAAGGGGGGTATAGAGGGAAAGGCAAGAAACTATTTTCGACTTTGGAACTTTATTTGTGGACTAGTTAGGAGGTAAACATCCTAAAAGTCCCCACTCCTAGATAGGCGGCGTGCAGGCCATCTAGGATTTCAGCATTCCAGCATTCTAGTGATAGCGATCAGCATTCTAGCGTAAGGCCTTTCTACACAAAATTAGAGCTAACCAAATGTGCCACGGGGCTAACTTTATAAATTTTTTCGCCATCTTGCATAGTTTCCGAGATATCATCTCTCAAAATTTGTTGAATTTGAAACAAAATCCTCACGTTTTTTTGCCTCATTTGACTAGTTCACTCATCGGCCCTTCATTGTACAATAAACGACCCCGCAACAAATGCACGTAAAAACGATTTTGGGCGAAATTCCCTAAAATTTTAGTGGATTGTAGATCTAGTCCTACTAATTAAATTGCCCATTGGCAACCTACATTCCAGGATTACTTTCGGATTTATGGTCATCCAAAGTTTTAAAATTAAAATTCACAATTTTTTTACATACCTAACTTTTTTAATAGTATAATAGTAAGCAGTCTAAAAGTGTACACAGAAAAACCCTCAAAACTATTCCAAACTAGCCGCTTTACGGTTAAACGAAACACTGAAAAAAATTACTCCACCCTGCACTCCGCTCTAAATTTATCATAGAATTAAGGGCCGAATTAACTAGTCAAATATGGCAAAAAAAAAACGTGACGAATTTTTTTTTCAAAATTAAAATTGCATTTTTTGTGCGTATTGTTGAAATATGAAAAAAATTATTATTTCGTTGATAATGAACGAAATGATTCCTACATTCCGTACTCAGGGGTTTTTGAGTTTGGGTTAAAAAGTCCGCCGATGTCAATTTGCCTCCCCTAATAAAATGGGGCCTAGTCTAAAAAAAGTCTCAAAATCAAAAACTGCGTTCCTTCCATTTCCTTCTATACCTCCCTTTTCAGGATTCAATGCCTGGGCTATTAATTTAATAGTACGGAACTGAAACAAACTACGTTATGTAATCAATTATTATAAAGTAAACGTATTGTGAAATTATTTTCGAAGTAATTAGAAATTCCTACAATCAACAAATCGGATGGAATGAAATCGAAATAAATATTAATTAGTCTAACCATCATATTTATATTTCACATTTAACTACATGATATGTATAAAGTTCCTCAAATGTAAGTGCTTCTCCTGTGCTCTGATTTTAATTCAACCATTGTATAACAGAAATTATTCACATCCCTCTATTATTCATTGCACCGATCGATAAAATCCTCAAATAGACACTCGTCTGGCTCGGTTTTGCTCCAAACCGTTCCAAACTGATCACTACACATACGTATAATGGTTGTTATAATTCCAAACCGCGATTGAATAAAATAGGTATTTCATTATTGAATTAGTATTTCAATGAAAGTATTTTTTGTCCTGTAAGCTATTGTATTACTAAATGGCTTTGCCGAAGGATTTTATGTTCTGTACAATACCTATCGTGTTCATAAAGTGTGAGCACATAAATAAAATGTGTGAAATATTACTCATTCGTTCATGTTGTTACTTGTTGAGAGATTTCGTTAAAATGTTTACAAACTTGTAATGTGTCCCTCAGCTATTAATTGCATTTTTCTTACACTAGCATAGAATAGTTTTACAAGGTCTGACAAACACATAAATCTTCACCTGAATCAATATGGTCTGTTCGTAGTCCAAGACAATAAAGAGTATTTAATAGGAAATATATGTGATATTTCTATATTGAATATCGTATCGAAAATAAACATTTTATTGTGCTATGGCATACACAAGGAAGCTTTATGTGATAGTTTTGTTTTTCTCTTTCAGACACTGATTCAATATTCT
>CAXKVY010004129.1:0-20499 GCA_964058915.1 Tetropium fuscum
AAGGCATTGTATTTAATTTTTTTAAGAAAAATTCATAATTTGACATTCTAACATAACGCCATCTGTCGGTTTCTATATGGAGGTAGAGGTGAGATAAAGCATGAAGTTACCTTTCCAACCATGTATAACACTATGGACTTTTGAAGGGCCAATCGCGAAAAAAATACATTTTTCTATTCAGATATTAAGGGCTTCCCCCACCTTTTCTGTTTAGAGATAGAACAAAGTATCAATAACAAAAGTTATGCACAATGGAATCGGCTATATATATTTGAGCTATTTAACATACCTGAATAGGAAACATTTTTGAGAAAAATGTTTTGGTCTATAGTGTATAGTATAGTCTATAGTCTCTTGGTCGATTTATTCATAAAAAAAGATGCTTAATACCATACCTCTCTGATTTCAGTGGGATACCCTGTACATTCAGGAATTTGCTTGCATAACTCAACCGTCGCGTCGGGAAGAAAATGCAGAAAACAGCACCTCGATACTTAGTTTGTTTTAATTTTTATCAGTTAGATTATTCTCCTCAAAAAAATTCGTTTTCTAAACTTATGTCCCAGCACTACCTACTTGATTCTTAAATAGTTAGGTATATCACTACTAATAACGAGGCAGCGATTTTTATATTAAAATAGGACACAATAGGAATTATTATATCATAGTCGATACCCAAACTTTGTTCGCATGACTATATTATTTATTAACTCAACGGTCAATGAATTTCGATGACTGTATGATTAATTTATTATTTATCTTACATCATTACATTAATGGCTTCTCAGATATGTGAGTGGGTTTTTATAGGAAAATATTTAATATAATCTGTCTATAACTATAACAGTGTAGGTGAATCGTCTGGGATTTTCAGCTACTTTTCTCTTAGTATCCGATGTATGTACCTATTACATGGTTCCTTATTGATTGTGCAGTCTATAAATAAACTCCTAATATTTATAAGCACTTCACGGTCATGTAAACATTGTAGAAGGAATTTAAGTATTAGTCAACCAATTCGCACCGGTTAGTTTGACTCAGAAATTTGTAGGAAGAAGTATTATGGCATAAGTAGTTAAAATGTTTAAATATTTCACGGATAAATTCCGATTTTGGGGTGGGAACGCAGAGTCCAAGCAAGAAACGAGTGATCAATCTCTGAAGCCGGAGGACCCGCCGCCGCAGGAAGATGCTGTTGACGGACCGCCTTTGTCACGTAGTAGGAGATCTATCTTGGAGGCACCACCACGAGGCAACTCCGGACCGGATGGTATGGAAGTGGATGAGTTCAAGTAGATTATTGCTTAAGGTTATTATTCTAATGTAATTAAATTTTTATTTATACTTTACTTTTCGATAAAGAGATAAAGTATTGCTACTACGGCATTTATGAAAACGTACTTATTAAGTAAATATTTTACACACTATATAATATCTTTAATAATTTTAAAATAATTAATTATACAGTTATCACTAATAAAATATTTAAATGTTGTGTTATTGTTTTAATAAAGTTTGTCACAGTGTAAATAAGATTGTACATACATACAATATACAATAATAATAAAAATAATAATACATTACAACATTAAAATGGAAAACAAACTGGATTAAAACAAAATTATGTTTATTGTATATATTAATTATATATTATATATATATATATATATATATATATATATATATATATATATATATATATATATATATATATATATATATATATATATATATTTTAATTATTAATTGTTTTATATTTAATAATATGACTTGGGTTAAATAATTTGAAAATATTTGAATTTATTTTGATTGATGAAATATGGAGATACTTTTAACAAATTATAAATAGAGATGTCTAATATTTATTGAAATAATTTGAGGGTACTATACTTTGTAGAAATACTTTGATTACCTTGAAAGACCTTGATTACGTATCTAGGACACCCTAGATACTGGTTTGATACAATTATTACTTATTTATATTCCCAAAATCTTTACTTCAGATTACTTTTGAAACACTGACGATTATTATAATACTTAAACTTTCAAGATTTTGTTGATTTTATAATACAAATTAATAAATTTCTTAGAGAGGTAATTGCAAACGTGGCTACCGTTTAGTGCCGTAGTCAGAACTCAGCATTATTTAAAAAGTCTGTGTTTTTAAATCATTGTTGCACATTTTTCATTACTTAATTAATATCTTATCCTGGGTTTTTAAACATTTAAACTTATGACTACTTAAAATAAATGTTTTTGGGGAGCACGCGTAATGCGTGGTGACCAATTTGAAATAAATTATACAACTGTTCCTCATTATATATGTCGTGAAGGAAGTTCAATACCTCAAACAAAACAATACTTCCTTAGTTACATATCCTATTTGTGAAACAACACTTCATCTCCAGCCAATGACATATTATCATTATTTAATCATTTTAAAATTACACTACAGATATTATTTAAAACTTATCACAACATATATCTATAGTATTTACACATTTATATTCATTTTATGTGTTATTGGTCCATACTCCATTTTTAACTAGGTCGGTGATCATATGACAAGTGACTTTGCGAGGAGGCTATCAGATCAGTTTCATCTCACACCCCGGTTTTAGAGATGTTTTTATTTACAATATTTATAAATTAGACATAGTTTAATACGTTTCTATGTTAGACAATTCATGATGTGACATGTCGAAGCTATTTATATAATATTTTTAATTTTCTGATGATTTCTAATTTATATTTTTGATATTTTTTTGGTCATCAACTTGAACTTAGATGATAGAAGATGTTTGTAGTTAGCTGGCATTTTATTGTACAGGGAAAATATATTATATGAAAAGCATCTGCGGTATAAAGAGGTTTTATGAGGTGAAGGTGATCGCAACCCTCTGCCTATTAAATTCACGATATGGACATATGGACATTACGATATTTGATTTTATTGTGTAAGTATGGAGGAGACATGTTTAAAATAATATTATGAAATAAGGTAGCGCAATTAAATTTTATTCTTATTTCTATGTTCCTTTGAATCCTCTCGATTTTATTGAAATTAGTTTTATATAAGCAAGGACCATAATATATAGTATATTATACCATAATATATAGTATATATCACAGTATAGTACACATCACAGCAGTATATATCACAGAAGTGACTGAGTACCAATATATCTGCAAGTTGAATTTTTAGAGACAATAAATTGCGATTTGGATATAAATATTTTAAATTGGCATATGATTTCTGTATACATTTGCTTATTGTTATTATGACGCTCCGACATTTGACTAGTTTTTGCGAATTATTATTAATAATATAATTAGCACGATTGGAGTCATTATGAAAAAACGAAAAATATATTTGCGTATCATCCGCCTATAAATGTACTTTACAACTATTTAGGCAATTAGTTATATTACTCGTATATATACAAAATACTAGAGGATAAAGGATAGAACCTTGTGGTACCCCACACAATATTTTCACGTTATTGAATTTGCTATTATTTGTCTCTACGAACTGCAATCTATTACCTAGATAGCTTCTAATAAAATGTATCGCACTGTCTGAAAATCCAATGCAATGCAAAATATATGAAAGCAGTCTTACCCAAATCTATATTTCTAATATTATTATGAACGACTCTAAGCAGATCTGTCGTGCAGCTATGACCAGCGCGGAATCTGGACTGATACATAGATAGTATGTTGTACCTTGTACATATTAATATATTCAATTAATATAAAAAAATATATTAAATTGTAAGTAGATATTCGACGTCAGAAATTTCGAAATATGTCACTAATTTATTTTTAATCTACAATATACGCTGTTCGAGTGTTCTTCACTAAAAAACAATAAAGCGAGAGAGATGATAAGAAGTCCATTATGTGTGACTGTTGATATATCCGACTAACGTTGTAGTAAGCTGCTGTACGAAACAGAATGAATTCTCTATCTCTCGAAAAAGTTCCGTATTAGTAATATTTTCCACTTTTAGTTGTCAGACAACACATATTTTACTACTTTCCGAGAAACTTAATTAGGGCGTAATAATTTGTACGGTGTAAATACTTTTTATAATCAATATTTGAACAGATTATAATGCAAGATTAATTTTAAAAACAATCGGCGGAACATTCTTCTTTTATGTTCTATAAGAGCGCTTTTTATTGCATCCTTTTAAAAATTAATGTGTGTCTGGAAACACACGGTGACAAATAGGTTTTATGATTTTTTGCACATTAACTCATGGCTACGTAATAATTTAACAGGCGCAGTTACTGCAGTGTTTTTTTTTATGGGTATGGGTTTCCTTGACACAACAGTGCGTGCTAATTATGGCATAGTTATACCAAAGTTTACGGAATATATCAGTTATGTCACGCGCGGTAGTTTTTAGTCCTTTTGAATTTCGCAAGTCTAAGCGATACCGACTAATAAATCATAGCGTGGACATTTGGTGACATTTATTGGGCCAGTTTCAATACCAGGGTTGCTCCGAATGCAGACAACAAAAAGCGAATTTTATGAAATTTATAACACATTTTATTTTAATTTCGGTTAATAGACGGGATTTTTTAAACGGTTTTATTTAGCTTGGCTTCGTATATTCGTTTGTTTGTTTATATGTTTGTTTAAAATCTTGCAACAGATTTTTCAACTACTTCCCGATCAGTTAGATACTTAAAATTTGGTAGGTGTATAGTGTTCCGGTGACATTACAAGTTAATATTTTTTTATTAAAAAAAAAATAAAATAGTGGGTCCAAAACAGCGAACATTCCTATTTAAGAACCGATTTGTCCCCAACTTGAAACTTTGGTTTTTAAGGCCACTCTTTCAAACTTTTGGTGTTCAATGGTTTGGTCACTCAATACAATTTTTGGCTCAAACTTACTAAAATCAAAATGGCGAATACAAATGGCGGACTATCCTATTTATGAACTGATTTGTCTTAAACTTGTAACTTTGCGTTGGTTAAGGTTGCTCAATACAATTTTTGACTGAAACCTAAAAAAATCAAAATGGCGAATCCAAAATGGCGGATTATCGAATTTTTGAAGCGATTTGTCTCAAACTTGGTACTTGGAGTTGTTTAAGGTTACTGGGCTCATTTGGTTGCTTTTAACGAGTCTCATACATTATTCTTGGTAACTAAGGTTTGATAATGGAGGCAGGAGTTGGACAGTTAAACTTCGAGCGAAAAATCCAACTAAAGGTACTCATGAGTATAAAATAATTTATTATAATGGATTATCCATTGACAAATAATAAACTAAACCTAATTCAAATTATATTTGTTAAGTGACTTGGACTATCAGATTATAAAACTCTAACCAGTTTTATGATAGATAGTTTTATGATAGCAGTCTTTTAGGATAGCTAGTTTATTATAAAGCTAATAGCATACTTGAAAAGTGAGTAATATAATTCAAAAATAAATAAATATAAAATGTGATTAAGTTAAGTTAATTAATTAAAGTAATGATACCGTGAAAATTAGAAAAGTATTATATGATATCGAATCTGATTGATTGTCAAATTGCTATAACAATACAAATCATCCAATGCCAATCCAATCCAATCAAAAACATCCAATGCAGGAAATGCATTCGTTTTCCCAGGTAGACCTTTTTTGGTAACGGGAAACAAATCTAAAATGACTCATATAATGTAGTCCCATGCGACCACCACGCATTTTGCGTGCTCCGTGTGTAAATAACCCAAAAGATAATTTTTGCTAAAATAAGTGTTAATATCAAAGTAGAAATTAAGTTCAACACTTAGTTACCTATGCTATTAACCTTAAACCAAAAGTAGACATTTTAAATAATGATTAAAACCACAAAGACATATTAAATAATGAACAACCTTATGGCTTCAGTGAATTATTTATTATTGGATGCTGATGGTAAAGTTTTGGGAGAACCTGACAGTCCGAACTAAAAGGATATTTTTATAAAATGAGTAAAATAGAGATTTTTAATAATTTCAATTTTTTGTGAACTTTTGTAATAAAATGTAAATATTTGTATATTTTGTTTTTATTTTTGGTACCGCATCTGCATTATAATAACCTTTAATAACAAGAAAAACACATTGTTTATATTGTTGGTATGACAAGTATACCAAAGAACATTCATGAAATATTTGATTTTAAATTATTTACACAAAAACATATTTTTATGCATTACTTGAATGCCTTATAATCGATTGTGATATATTTTTCAAGCAAATATATTGTAGATAATTTGCGCGTTAAAGAGTTAATCTTGTTTTATTTCTATTCATTTCTACTACGGTACACTATTATCAAGATATGGTGTTTATTTACTACGCATTTATCTAATCCGCTAATCTTATCGTTATTATAGAAAACAATTACAATAAAATTAGAATTACGAAAGAAAATAATTACAACTCTTAAATATAAATTAGTATTCTTATGCTTTTACAATAATTTGACTTTTAAATTTTATAGCACGTATACAAATAGGTAGATATAACCTATTTGTATACGTGCCATAAAATTTAAAAGTCAAATTATTGTAAAAGCATAATTTTTATAATGCAGGATAACTATAACCAGATATATTTTGAAGGTTAACTAATATAAATAACCATTAAATTAAATTAACCATTAAAAGTGACAAGGTTCAACAAAGCAACAAAAGCGAAGCTAAGAAAATACTTACCTAATAAATAGTTCCCAAATAATATTTTCAGTTGTAAAGATAAGAATTAGTTTCAGTTGTAATATCCCAAGAGAGTGAGAATAAATTGAAGATAATTTCACAGATTTTCGAAAACTTGTTGCCAGGCACTAGATATGAGAGCTCTCATTACTTATTATTATCACTTATTATTACTAGCATTTTCGCTGATTTTTTTATTGATTTCCTCGACTGATGATGTACTTAATGGCTTTTAATAAATTTTTACAAGTTTTAGATTTGACCGGTCTGGGTCTGGGACCGCTCTGAGATTTGGGGTCTAAATCTCAAATAAAAATACCTCAAAATACTTCAAATTATTCTCGCGGCAATAATGTTAGTAGATTATCCTCGCTACAGTAATACTTTGATTGGCCAGAACGTACATAAATGGATAAAATTGCTGGAAAGTTTCTATTGGTATTTAGAAACGTCAGAAAAACATCGGAATATTCTAAATTAATGGAATCATAGAGAAAATAATGGCACTGCGGTTATGAAATATCATTTAATTGTATAAAATTTACAATAAAGAATTTACAAATAAATAGTAAACTATATATACTTACAAAATAATATAAAAGAGTAAAATAACTCCGAACCATGAAAAAATAAGTTGCATTAACACGTAGCACAAAATACAATTTGTATTTCTGTGTCCTGCTGTTCGATACAGCTATGATTTATTTAAGCCACCTTCTTTAAGTTTTACACAAAACTGCAAATTAATAAATTAGGGTTGGTATTCCATTATCAGCAGAGATGTATATATTTCATATTCCTCCACATGTAGAATTCGCAACCAAAATATTGACATCTGACAGTTAATTATTGTATTGTTCATTAACCAACCATAGCACTGAACTTTCACTTAAATGGTTTCACAGATCCATCAGTTTCGGTATTTGTCTTGTTACTGGCATCAGAAAGTCTATTTTGATGAAACTCACCAATTGATTTGTCCCTAAATCGAAATTCTGTAACTTCACAGCCATCAGGTCCAATATTTGTCCTATCAGGGACATCAACAATGTTCCTCTTACGGATCTTGCTTATACATATTCTGTTATTATCACTGCAGTTTTCACTATAACATTCATCGTCATTGTACCTGCAACTCGTGTCATTTTCGGGTAATACCATCTTGCTGTGTGAACGATTAAATTCAGCTCGTCCGGTTTTATACACACCATGTCATCTACTATTTACCTTAGTATTTAATTTTTAATGAATGTATCATTATGTAGCTAAAAATAAGAGCGAGTTGGCAAGTCATCCGTATAGGCAATTCGCTTGATATTGGTGTATCTGGTTTATTCATAGGATTTATAGGAAACCCTGAAAACTAATTTCTCAATAGGTTAATATAAAAATACAATATGTTCAAATTCATAACTGGGTATTACACCTTTTTATTCTCGTAGGTACGTTAATTATTTTCGCCGAGAGAGTGCGAAGTACGGTGACTGCGGGATTCCGGGTTTATATTGTTTATATCGAACTAATGACTCAAATTTTGATGAGTCATTTTGAAGAACATTTTCCACATGAACGATATAGTCTGCTATCTCAACTCCTTATAGTCTGCTATCATACAGTCTAAAAACGGCCGCTCGTTTCGATCTCTTATTGCTGAAGTTGAAAATGCTTGATTTTATGAAAATATAGCTCTTCTAGATGAGACAATTTTATGTTGGCCTTTTTGTAAATCAGTTTTTGCCAAATACAGCAGTTTCAATATAGCGGATACAATTTTTATAAAAAATATATTTTCGTTAGTTTTGGTCCTATTTTCGTAAGCAAAAAAACAAATTGTTTAGAATAATCCAAATTTTTACGAAAAAAATATCACAAATTTTAATACCACAACTCTATTTTTTTTATTAAAAATAATAATTTTTTCAAATATTTTTGTAAGTTCTATATTTTTGTAAGTTCTATTCGAATTATATCTATATCAACAAATTCTTTCAACAAAAAATGTGTAGAATTTTCTAGAAAATCCAATGATGTATAATGTATTAGAGTTTCTATAAAAAAATATGCATTGTAAAAGCGAAAATGTTCACTCCCGCCGCGCGCCGTCGTGATTCAAGTTCATAATTTGAAGCGTGTAAGTAGCGCGTTACCTTTGATTAATAGTTACCATATTCTCAAAATTATTACCGATATGGGACGACAGGTTCAAACGATTCATAATGCGTAATTGAACAGATTTCAGTTTAGAATTGAATTTTGCCCAGTGTTCGCATTCACAATTCATTATCATTCTCGCTTTCAACAAGTTTGGTGTTTTTCGGCCTGCAAGTCTAAATTTGTGTTTTTGTAAATAAATATTGTTTTTAAAAACCGAGTTTCTGGTTTGCGAAACGTAAGTATGTAGGAAAAATTAAGCCAAATTTTTAGTGAACTTGATATAGCTTGCTTGTTAAAACTTCTATATATCACAGACAATGCCTATTCTGAAGCAACCAATAAAACAAACACAGAGAAACTAAGAAAAAGTCTTCTGTTCGAGGACTCCAAAATACTATTAGTAAAGTAGTAAAGTACCATGTACTACTAGAAGTACCTTTGATTTTGTTAAATGCGTTCTCGTGCTAAGCGCGGCATATTTTAGTTCATGTTTACATAAGTATTATTTGAACGTCTTTGATATATCAAAAGTATTTAGAGGTTTGCAGGTCATCTAAAGATTATGATGTTTATGTCTCAAGAAACAGAACTCTACCAAGAAATATGTAGGTATGTGGCAGTTTTCCAACTATATAAAAATACAGATAGTAGACATATAATGCGGATTTAAGTCGCAATTTTATAAATACACTTTGTAGGAAAATGTAGATTGTTTTTGTATCCACAAGCAAGATATTAAATGGAAACCATAAGTATTCTCGTATAACCATAAACGTATACTCTGTCATAAATAATGTGTCGTTAAAATACCCATCTTAGTGTAATTTTTGGATCCAGTTAGATTATAGAGCACAAAACCATACTAGTCTGTGTTCGTCTAATATCTTTGTTTTGAAGAAATAAGCAAAGTTAACTAACCTGAGAGAAAATATAAATTCGGTTCACCATATTGTCTTCACTTAAACTTTTTAATGTTTCAAGAATGTTTATTACAAAATTAATATTTTTTTTAATTTGTCAATTTGGTCAATTTTAACGGCAATGCTATTATTACATCTATAGTGTCAAGTTGTCTTACTTGGTCCATACTATCGCACAAAAATGGTGTTTAGAATTTAGGTGAAAATTCACAAAAGAAAACTTAAGTATCAGAATTTATAGATGCAATAGAAATATCAAAACACAACTAAAATTTTTTGATCCAAACGACAAAAATTAGAGACTATAAATGCAAATGACATGACATGAGAAAATTCCAAGGCTGGCTACGACCAAGATCGATTAAATGAGATAGCTTGCCTCGTAACTTACAGTCCGACCGCGTGATGTTATTAAATAGTATTTACACACAAAAATCACCAAATAACCATACGAACACTCGGAAATACGCTGAGAAAATTGAATATAGTCAGACGTCTGCCAAAATACAAATATGACATAACATTCCATAACATGACATAACTTTTGCGGATCCCCCCGCAAAAGTTACAGGGCAACCTATCTAATTTAATCGATCTTGGGCTACAACAGATAACAGTAACATACCACAGAAAAGGCTAGGATAGACCTGGAAATATCTTCTGACATAATTACAGTTCCGTTATTATCTTCTGTTTCACTTTGATCTCTATTATAAGAAAAAGACAAATAGCGCATCCGTACATCTTAACTTTTGCGCAGTAGAGACGATTTTAAGGACCCTTGTGTAGCCGCCTTGCGCAAGTAGATAGAGAGACAAATATATCCAGGAAAAGTAGTGGGAGTAAAATCTCTTATTGCTTCTGCTCGCTGCTACTACGTGGTATCAGTAAATGTTTTTATTTTTGTAAATCATTGCATGCTATTTTTACGCCCTAAATTTTGTCCACAACTTTACTGATGTCACTTGAATTTACATGACTTAATAAACAATCTAACTGTGACCATTTTGCGCAAATTAAATCGTTTCCTAATATCCATGAAAATTTTGAAGAAGGGATAATTTTATTGTTACAAAAAAATTCTACTTTCAATCTAAATATTTTTAATCCCAAAACAATTGTAAGACACGCATTTGAATGGAAATCAACTTTAAAAACTAATAAAATTCTCTGAAATTTTAAAAAGGAAATGGAACAAATTTTTCTCATTAAATTAAAGTAAAAAGTTGTCGAAATTTAATACGTTATCACTGCGAACCCATTCCTGAAAAATAGTCTCGTCCCGATTTGCTAACTCATGTCGCCTTTCATCTGGGTGTTTTCGCTTAACAGGTGAATTTTTTGTCATATAGGACGGTTGATTCGGGAATATTGAATGAATAGCATTTTTTGTAAGAGTTGGTTTCTCTCTAGGAACCTCCAAGATAGAACCACCTAGTCATTCTATCTATTTTTATAATACACGACTGTGAAAAATACCTAATACAGACTACTGAATGTTTTGTAGGACGACTCTCTATGAATGGCTTTCATACATATTTGTTGAATTTCCTCATCTTTTGGAAAAGAAAACACGGACACATAAGTATTGGTAGTATCCTAATTGCTTGAGCACTTAGGTACGCAACATTTAGAAGCCATAATGGAAAAAATTAAGATTTTACTTTTTAAAACACCTGGATATTTTTTTGCTTGGACTTTTTTCTAGAAAATAGCCAATATATTTATGGCATTTTATTGCAAATGACACCTACCCTAAGTAGTGAAGTATATTTTTAACAAACACGTTTTTTCTAGCACAAGAAACATACTTTCAAAATTTACACAGAAATACTTCCACTAGGTAACGGCATTGGCCATTTGACAATTATCAAGTCGCGCCACACAACAAAAACAAATCACCTTCTGATGTCTAATTTACGAATTATTACTATTTTTACTGAAAAACTGTGAAAAACGTACAACGTTTTACGGGTATAATCAACAACCACTACAAGCGCGGACGACGCCTTAACTAACTACTCTGCTGTATGCGGGATGTATACATTGTTATACCTATTGAACAATAAATTTAAAAGTATATCTATATATAAAATAAAAATTATATTAGCAACATTTTTAACTAAAACAATACAAGTGAATCAATTTGAAATTACTCGACGCTGTTTACGATATGCTCTTAGTTCAACATGTACCGAAATCACGTCACGAGGTCGGACTATAAGTTACGAGGTAACCTATCTAATTTAACCGATCTTAATCGTTTGTAACCTTGATTATAAAAAATATCTATCGACCGTAGTTGTCTGTAGACACCGTACATTACTATGATCCACTTCTATAGGTTATTTACATGCGATTTACGTCATTAATTGTCATTATCATGATAGATATAATCTTAAGTTATAAGTTCTTGGTTCTACGGATATAATTAATTTACCTTCTCTAATTCTCTGAATCACACCGATGTGTTTTCCGTTTGATACTTATTACGTAAAATATTCGGAAGTCTACCCACCAACATCTATCTATAAAACCCGGCGTCTATTTTTAGTTTTCATTCAGAGCGATGGTGTTGCCCGAGGTAGACACAATTTATGGCGACGACAATAATGAAGCTCAACGCGAAAAGAGTGAAGATGAAAAGAAGCCAAAACGACGCCGCAAACGAGCGATAGTTGAAGCTCCTGTAAGGAGTAACGTGGGGATTGACGGCAATGAAGAAGAGGAGTTTAAGTGAAAGTGAAAAAATACTACCTACCGGGAAACTAAGGAAGAAGTAAATATGTTTACAATATTGAAGAGAAAGAGTTCAAAAGAATGTCTACTGGTGTATGTGATGGAATATGGTGGTGCAATATGTTATATATTGGTGAACATGACAAGAAAATGCATTCGGTGCTGAAATAAACAGAGGCATAAGTTCATTGGTGACAGTACATAAATATGAACAATCAGGCGTATATTAGTTGCAGATGTTGGACATTAATGTATCAAAGTTAAGTTAAGTGCCTCATGCTATTATTCGTACGAGTACACCTACGTATGAAAATATGTTTGGGCGTGTATCATATCCATTCACACAGTTATTATATCATCATCATCGATGTGTAGAAATGCTAAATATTTACTATTGTTATACATTATTTTTAAATATACCTATATATGTGTACATACATATTTGCTATGTTCACTTTGTAAGTGTAAAATAGATATTGTTATATAAATATATTCTAGAGTGAAAATGGGATTTTTTTTCGAATTTTCGAAATAACAATTAATACATAAGATCCAACAAATGATTTTTGTTTTGACTAAGCAAGCAATTTATGTATCATTCCAATGCCTCAGAATTCTATTGTATATGTAATTCAACATTTTCTAGCTAGAAAAAGTAGTTGTTTTAATGTTTAACATCTTCTGAATGACTGTATGCTTAATGCTTTTATATATAATATGTTGAAATAGAACAAATATAAATAGTAGAAAAGGTTTGTGTTTTCC
This sequence comes from Tetropium fuscum, assembly GCA_964058915.1. Classification (NCBI taxonomy): domain Eukaryota; kingdom Metazoa; phylum Arthropoda; class Insecta; order Coleoptera; family Cerambycidae; genus Tetropium; species Tetropium fuscum. The sequence continues at coordinate 13,289 of CAXKVY010004129.1, forward strand.
GTGAATTTGAGTTCCGTCAAAACTAATGTCACAAAATGTCACTGAAAGTGTTGAAGTATTAATATTTTATATATATATATATATATATATATATATATATATATATATATATATATATATATATATATATATATATATATATATATATATATATATATATATATATATATATATATATATATATATATATATATATATATATTGGGTTTGTAGCAATTCGTTTGTAGATCAGTTTTTCGAGTGCCACAGGTACAAAATAGCAAAATAGCAAAAGATATCTTGGGTTTGTACCAATTCATTACATAGAGAAATAAGCAAATAGATGAATAATAAGGAAGATACACTTACCAGTCGCATATCGTTTCCGGATGTATGTCCAGATATGCAACTGGTAAGTGTGTCTTCCTTAGTATTCATCTATTTGCTTATTTCTCTATGTAATGAATTGCTACAAACCTAAAATATCTACTCGCAAAACGCAAATGAATATGAATATGAATAGAAAAGAACTTATTAATATACATATATATATATATATATATATATATATATATATATATATATATATATATATATATATATATATATATATATATATATATATATATATATATATATATATATCTATATATATATATATATATATATATATATATATATATATATATATATATATATATATATATATATATAAATATATATATATATTATATATATATATATATATATATATATATATATATATATATATATATATATACGTATATGTGATAGTTTCTTTGCGAAAGAAGCGCTTTGCCACTTTTTCTTTTTGCTGGAAATATATCTATAAGGTCCGGAAGAAGACTATGCTTTTAATTAAAATTAATAATCACCACAAAATGTTATTACATTTTTGCAAGCTTTCTAGCTTAAGGCGCCGTTACACGGCGTGGGGAGTGCCACGCCTGGAGTGTGGCGTGCGGAGTGACACACAATTCGCAATTTGACGATAGCGATTACACGACCTGCAGACTGACAAGTTTCTCGCCACGCGAGCGCGTGGCTTCTTTTTCATTTCCACATGTCCGTTCGTCGAAAACGGATGCTCGGTTGTGCAGCAGCTTGCTATATTTTGTTGGACAGTCATGATCTGAAAAAAATTTGTTGGATTCGCATCCAGGAATCATGTACAGCATTTCTATCTTTGTGCTCATTGTGCTTCGGGTTCCAAATTATTGGTTCTTGCTCGTATAAGCATAAAAATTCTGATATTGCTTCGTTTGACCACGGCATGTTGTCACTTGCTTAGCTAAATATCTACTGAATTTGCCTAATTTTTAAAATTTATGGGCGAAGACTCCGCGCCATGTAACTGTATACGCATGCCAGTCCACTTCGCGCGCTGCGCGGCTTTGAAGTGTGCATAGTTTACCGCCAATCGACGGGACCCAGCACGCCCCGCCACGCCATGCTACGCCACGCCACGCCAGCACAATTATACGGCGTGTGGCGCGACAGTTTTCACCCCGGCGTGGCACTCCCCACGCCGTGTAAGATCGCTTTTATGGAAACATATTTTTTTAAGATTACGAATTAATTGAGCTGAGAGTTGCAATATCCGTTGCAATATATGGATAGGCAACCTTACCAACAGCAATTTTCTACCCACATTCGGTGCCTCTATACTGCATAAAACTTTATGACCACCTTGTAGTGGCGTCAATATTTACGTTGTATAGTGAGGCATGTTTAATTTCCCTATCTTATCAAATGAGCACAAATCCACGGCAGCATGTGGATATGCGATTAGAAGCTAAAACGAAAGCAGTAAACACTCCTCAACATCGAGTTTAACGTCGAACAGAATAATGGGGAATACAAGCCAGAAAAGTTATGACGTCAGCCACGACGAAGTTGTGAAAAGTGACGTGAAAGACAAATCCAGCAACCAGGCCATTAAAGAAATGGAACCACGAGAAGAAACCGGTACCGTAGAGGCGGAAACGTTGAGATCCGTAGGAGATGCTGCTCTTAGAAACAACGAAGTAGTAGAAGCAGATGACGTAGATAAAACGAATTAGTATTTATTAGTAATCGTGCCACAGGTACATCAGTGATATGTGCCAGAAGACTTTATGTATTTTATATTTGGAACTGTTAGTGTATTTATATATTAAATAAATTTTTAAAAATTCTTATCGTAAACAAACTGTGATTGGTAAGTTTCAATTGTCACTTACAATGAGAGGTATTTTAGTTAGTAAGGGACTAAGTATAAATAATAGTTAGTAGTTATGTTGTCAATATGATTTATAATGTAGTCCAATACATATTTCTGTAATAAATTGTTGCGAAAAGTCTGTGTTCTGCGCCAAAAAATTTATTATTTGCTTCAGATGTAGATAAACAATAATACCTCAACCACCTTGATACTTTACGTGATCTAGTCGACAGTAGATAAAATATGGAAAATATACTGATAACGCTTTAAATTGTTATTATGCAAAATATACGCAGATCTAAATGTATCTAGAAATATACGCATGATATATCCTCTTATTGTTATAGAAAGATGATTCTAAAATATTTCAAATATAGAGTCAGTATCCAATTCTCTACACTATAGATTTATAATTGTTTATATAGAAATATTTACAGGGCTTTAATTCCGAAACCCACGTGACATAATTACATTGAAAAACCTCCTGTCCTCACGCCTGTGAATTGACCATAAAATCTATGAATTGACATTTCATAGAGATAACTAAATAAAAGTAGTTATTTATATAGTAACTGCTTAAATACCAACTTATAGAAGTTGATTCACTAGTTAACAGAAATAAAATGATAGCGTGGGTTTTGGAATTAAATGAAAGCCCGGTAGGTAAATTTGTTTGATTAACATATCTTATCATGCTAGATTAAATTTTCATTGTCTATATCTAAGCAACAAGGCAAAAAACCATCAGTTTTAAAAATAGATTAAATGATGACTGACACAAATGAAGAACAACTTGAGGGTGGTATCGACGAAGATAACGAAAGTAGGAATACTGAATCGACTAGAGAAGATAATGATAGCCTTCAGCATGAGTCGAAGACAGAAACCCAATCATCAGAAGATGAAACTGGATCATTTCAGGCTGTAACTTCAAGGTCTCTAGCAGACATCCCTCCAAGAAATAATGTCGGTGTGGATGGAAAGCAAGAAGAAGAATTTCGTTAGATTGACTGACAATCTATGATTCTATATTGGTAACTACAAGAAACGGCAATATGCATTTTATATTTACATAATATACTTTGTAAAAATACAACAAAATTTTAAAATAAACCTGTTACTATATATTTTTAACTTGTACTATAACATGAGCTAAACTGTTACCATATACTGTTCTCATCTCGATTTTGACTAAAGTAGTAATGTGCGAAAATGATTGAAACTAAACCTACAACTTTTCGGGATATAATATATATTAATGGATTTAGGTATTTTTTAGTTCCTTAATTAGGTTCCAGATATATTAATAAATTATTACACAATAAAAAATTATCGATATCTTCATAAATATTATGCAATATGGTAGAATGGATATTAAATACGTGTGTACGAAAATATACTATCCAGCATAATGCAATTAATTTACCTCGGTTTTATTTCGCTATAGACAAGTTGAGTATCTTATCTAACAGGATTAATTTATTATATGATTAATCTAATCATTATGATTAATTGCGCCTATTTAAGCATTAACAATAGCAGTAGCAAACATCCAGTAACACATTTAACCGTCTCTTCCTTAATTAACAACCTGTATAAAGAAATATCAAATAATGGGTGACACAAATCAAAAAATATCCGTAGGCAATGATGAGGATATGAAATGTGAAGATAAAGAAAACGCTAATGGGAATTCGACTACCGATATGGAAATCAACGAAAGCACGGAGGATAAGTCTGATATAGAAACTGAACCAACTGGAGATACTGGAGCAGTTCAGATCGTAACTTTAGGGTCATATGCTTCTGTCCCTCCAAGAACTAATACTGGAGCGGATAGTAAAAAGGAAAAACAATTTTGACTAGTTTCACTTATGCATAGTCTATGTTACAAATCATAACAACACACGAATGAACTTGACAGTGACATGGATTATATATTATTTTATAATAAGTAATCATTACATAATCCACTTTTTCGTCATTTGTGAAGGTAATTATAACGGAAATTTCTACTTCTCTTAATATAAATATTAATAATATAGTGACTTATTGTGTTTCACATTTGAGATTAATATCTAAAGTCGAGCAAGATGTTAAATAAAAAGACCTCAGCCTTCCACAACTCGAAAATGCCTTTTTTCTTATAAAATCATATCAGCACCCACCATTTCTAAAGAAGCATCCTGTATATTGTGTAGACTGACAGCGTTTTCACATTGCACGATACGATATCGTTGTCGCCGGACAGTAACCTCATCCGACAGACGAGAATATCGGGCACGCTTTCACACTATACGATAGGTTGTGACGATCAGGGGTCAGTATAATCATGGCAGCGGGTCATAGAATATTTACCTTGTATCTTTTGTATTTTAGACATAGAAGTAAAAGAAAATGTTGGATACATCCGATTTTAAAGGCTTGGTACACCGAGGAAGCATTTTATATTATCTTTGAAAAATTACAAAATGAACTGCTAAATTGGTTTTATCCCATAAACAGAATTTTGACTCCACTATCTCAATCAAACATACAACGTATTTAAATGCTATATTTGTTAAGTGCAAAATACTTCATTCACAATAGTAGGTACTTTACTACTGTTTACGTATTCATACATCAGTAAATAAAGAGATTTTCGTCCGACAGCTGACGGGGAGCGCTGCATCTCACGGTATGTCGTGTATCGTGGACGATGTCGTTGCGTTACCGGAGTGTGAAAACGTGCCATATGTTTCCATACATTTTGCGTGCCCCGATATCATGTTGTTTGACGGTAACGATATCGTATCTTGTACTGTGAAAACGTGACTAGGGCCCAAAACCTGGGACCTGTGGTAAACCACAATACATATTTTTTTTCTGCAGCTTATGGTGTCTATAATTAGTAGTCTAGTCACGCGTAAATTTCACGGTGATATCATTAGTGACGTCACCATGAAAATAGTATAAATATGGTAGATTTTGTAGTTTAAGATTAGTTTTAATCGTCTCCGGATGATGCCAACTTGGTTGGCGAAACGCGCGTCGAGCGAAGTGAAAGTGTTTTGGTGTTTGTGGAAACTACTCCGAGTGTTACAGTTACATCAAAGGTTCCAGCCCTATCCAGTAATTAGTAGTCTATTTGATATTTGTAGTTATACATTTCATTAATGTGTAATACAACTACAGTTCATCTCTTAAATATAAGAAATATAAACAATATCACAGGACACCGATAAGTGAAACTGCTCAAATATTATTTCCTTTTTACCATCCGCAATATTAGGTCTTCTAGTGTTTCCTTTATCTTCACATTTTATATCTTCATTGCCATCAGATAAATCTTGATTTTTGTCATTATTTTATCTTTCTTCGAATATTCCGTATTCCTTTTAAAACCAACCTTCTACAAATTCCTATTGGTGTATGACAATGATTCACTGAAAACATTTTAAGCTTGATTAGGTAGGACAAGATAGTAAAACTACAGTGCTATTTACGGTGTATGATGTAAGGCTTAATAAATAGGTACAGCTTGAACGTCGTTATTAACTATCAATAATTGATAACTGCTGATAATATTAAGAATTCGTTATCATAGTCAAATAACGTTGATATCTGAAAAACACTAATTTAGAAGTTAAAGATAGATTAATTCAGAAGTGAAACAGAAACATGGCAGTGTGCTTATTGTTGTAAATAACTATCACACTGAAAAGTAATTCGTCCTATAGTTAAGTTCCAGTCTCAAGAAATGGATGATAATAAAAAACCCGAAAAAAATTCACTGAAAGAAGGAAATACGGAAGTGGATAAACTTGAATGCATGTTCGTTGAACTTCCATATGAAGAAAATAGCACCCAAGCTAATCCCATACTAGCTAGTAATGGAAATGAAGAACACACTGAATTAAACAAAACCGAGGAAAAGAAAGATGAAGCAACAGAATGTCTCTTCATTGAACTTCCATATGAAGAAAAGGAAACTGAGAACGGGAAAGACAAGAAGGAAGAAGCAACGGAATCAGCTCTGTTCATTGAACTTCCATGCGAAGAGGAAAATAACCCGCTTAAAAATCCTGAAATCATGCAGTCCGTGAACGAACAAGAAATTGACAATCAGAAAGAAATTGAAGGCGAAGCAGCAGAACTAGGATACATTGGACTACCTATTTGGGTACCTGCTTCTGAAGAGGGATGTATTCAAAGTGAGAAAAATGTAAGTGCAGTCGTTGGAACAAGCGAGGAATCTGATAAGATGGAGGCAAAGACAGATACCGAACCAACGGTAGTTAGTGAAAGCAAAGATGAAATCCGTGAACTCCCACCTCAATCAGAACAGAAGCCGGTGAGATCTGTGAAAAGAGGAAGAAGTTTAATCCCCAAAAAGGAAGACACTGAAACAGCGCCTAGGAATTTTGTGGATGTGCCAGACTATGGATATATCGGTCTAGACGGGTCTTTTCAAGTGCCTTTTTAGTGTTTAACATTTAAGAATTACTGTTAATTTGTGCCAAAATATGTTTGTTGCATGTGCAAAAACTATATGGACAAGGCTGTCTAATAGTAACAGGAATACTATGTATTAGAGTAATTATACATTATAGTAGCATAAGTAATAATTGGTTAACTCTCATAAATTTTATAATTATCTTTATTTTATTTTATATTTTTTACTACATACTTACTGTTTCATTAAATACTCTTTTAGATTATCTTTACTTTTGTTATGTTATGACGATATGTACCTTGAAACAAAGCTGAGAGATAATTATCAATGAACAACAATATATTACATTACAATACATTACAATAATTACAATATATTACATTAATATATAAATACATGTCACTTCAATGTTTCAAGCAAACATTCAATTCATTGCTATTTGATTGAATGTCGAAATATTCAAGATTTTCTGGTCAAATCAAGAAAATGAAAATAACATTACTGAACTATAACTGATTTAGTTATAAGTAACCGAATGTAAGTACCTTTTCAAAATAAGAAAGTCCGCCATTT
>CAXKVY010004130.1:0-23206 GCA_964058915.1 Tetropium fuscum
CCAATTCGCACCGGTTAGTTTGACTCAGAAATTTGTAGGAAGAAGTATTATGGCATAAGTAGTTAAAATGTTTAAATATTTCACGGATAAATTCCGATTTTGGGGTGGGAACGCAGAGTCCAAGCAAGAAACGAGTGATCAATCTCTGAAGCCGGAGGACCCGCCGCCGCAGGAAGATGCTGTTGACGGACCGCCTTTGTCACGTAGTAGGAGATCTATCTTGGAGGCACCACCACGAGGCAACTCCGGACCGGATGGTATGGAAGTGGATGAGTTCAAGTAGATTATTGCTTAAGGTTATTATTCTAATGTAATTAAATTTTTATTTATACTTTACTTTTCGATAAAGAGATAAAGTATTGCTACTACGGCATTTATGAAAACGTACTTATTAAGTAAATATTTTACACACTATATAATATCTTTAATAATTTTAAAATAATTAATTATACAGTTATCACTAATAAAATATTTAAATGTTGTGTTATTGTTTTAATAAAGTTTGTCACAGTGTAAATAAGATTGTACATACATACAATATACAATAATAATAAAAATAATAATACATTACAACATTAAAATGGAAAACAAACTGGATTAAAACAAAATTATGTTTATTGTATATATTAATTATATATTATATATATATATATATATATATATATATATATATATATATATATATATATATATATATATATATATATATATTAATTATTAATTGTTTTATATTTAATAATATGACTTGGGTTAAATAATTTGAAAATATTTGAATTTATTTTGATTGATGAAATATGGAGATACTTTTAACAAATTATAAATAGAGATGTCTAATATTTATTGAAATAATTTGAGGGTACTATACTTTGTAGAAATACTTTGATTACCTTGAAAGACCTTGATTACGTATCTAGGACACCCTAGATACTGGTTTGATACAATTATTACTTATTTATATTCCCAAAATCTTTACTTCAGATTACTTTTGAAACACTGACGATTATTATAATACTTAAACTTTCAAGATTTTGTTGATTTTATAATACAAATTAATAAATTTCTTAGAGAGGTAATTGCAAACGTGGCTACCGTTTAGTGCCGTAGTCAGAACTCAGCATTATTTAAAAAGTCTGTGTTTTTAAATCATTGTTGCACATTTTTCATTACTTAATTAATATCTTATCCTGGGTTTTTAAACATTTAAACTTATGACTACTTAAAATAAATGTTTTTGGGGAGCACGCGTAATGCGTGGTGACCAATTTGAAATAAATTATACAACTGTTCCTCATTATATATGTCGTGAAGGAAGTTCAATACCTCAAACAAAACAATACTTCCTTAGTTACATATCCTATTTGTGAAACAACACTTCATCTCCAGCCAATGACATATTATCATTATTTAATCATTTTAAAATTACACTACAGATATTATTTAAAACTTATCACAACATATATCTATAGTATTTACACATTTATATTCATTTTATGTGTTATTGGTCCATACTCCATTTTTAACTAGGTCGGTGATCATATGACAAGTGACTTTGCGAGGAGGCTATCAGATCAGTTTCATCTCACACCCCGGTTTTAGAGATGTTTTTATTTACAATATTTATAAATTAGACATAGTTTAATACGTTTCTATGTTAGACAATTCATGATGTGACATGTCGAAGCTATTTATATAATATTTTTAATTTTCTGATGATTTCTAATTTATATTTTTGATATTTTTTTGGTCATCAACTTGAACTTAGATGATAGAAGATGTTTGTAGTTAGCTGGCATTTTATTGTACAGGGAAAATATATTATATGAAAAGCATCTGCGGTATAAAGAGGTTTTATGAGGTGAAGGTGATCGCAACCCTCTGCCTATTAAATTCACGATATGGACATATGGACATTACGATATTTGATTTTATTGTGTAAGTATGGAGGAGACATGTTTAAAATAATATTATGAAATAAGGTAGCGCAATTAAATTTTATTCTTATTTCTATGTTCCTTTGAATCCTCTCGATTTTATTGAAATTAGTTTTATATAAGCAAGGACCATAATATATAGTATATTATACCATAATATATAGTATATATCACAGTATAGTACACATCACAGCAGTATATATCACAGAAGTGACTGAGTACCAATATATCTGCAAGTTGAATTTTTAGAGACAATAAATTGCGATTTGGATATAAATATTTTAAATTGGCATATGATTTCTGTATACATTTGCTTATTGTTATTATGACGCTCCGACATTTGACTAGTTTTTGCGAATTATTATTAATAATATAATTAGCACGATTGGAGTCATTATGAAAAAACGAAAAATATATTTGCGTATCATCCGCCTATAAATGTACTTTACAACTATTTAGGCAATTAGTTATATTACTCGTATATATACAAAATACTAGAGGATAAAGGATAGAACCTTGTGGTACCCCACACAATATTTTCACGTTATTGAATTTGCTATTATTTGTCTCTACGAACTGCAATCTATTACCTAGATAGCTTCTAATAAAATGTATCGCACTGTCTGAAAATCCAATGCAATGCAAAATATATGAAAGCAGTCTTACCCAAATCTATATTTCTAATATTATTATGAACGACTCTAAGCAGATCTGTCGTGCAGCTATGACCAGCGCGGAATCTGGACTGATACATAGATAGTATGTTGTACCTTGTACATATTAATATATTCAATTAATATAAAAAAATATATTAAATTGTAAGTAGATATTCGACGTCAGAAATTTCGAAATATGTCACTAATTTATTTTTAATCTACAATATACGCTGTTCGAGTGTTCTTCACTAAAAAACAATAAAGCGAGAGAGATGATAAGAAGTCCATTATGTGTGACTGTTGATATATCCGACTAACGTTGTAGTAAGCTGCTGTACGAAACAGAATGAATTCTCTATCTCTCGAAAAAGTTCCGTATTAGTAATATTTTCCACTTTTAGTTGTCAGACAACACATATTTTACTACTTTCCGAGAAACTTAATTAGGGCGTAATAATTTGTACGGTGTAAATACTTTTTATAATCAATATTTGAACAGATTATAATGCAAGATTAATTTTAAAAACAATCGGCGGAACATTCTTCTTTTATGTTCTATAAGAGCGCTTTTTATTGCATCCTTTTAAAAATTAATGTGTGTCTGGAAACACACGGTGACAAATAGGTTTTATGATTTTTTGCACATTAACTCATGGCTACGTAATAATTTAACAGGCGCAGTTACTGCAGTGTTTTTTTTTATGGGTATGGGTTTCCTTGACACAACAGTGCGTGCTAATTATGGCATAGTTATACCAAAGTTTACGGAATATATCAGTTATGTCACGCGCGGTAGTTTTTAGTCCTTTTGAATTTCGCAAGTCTAAGCGATACCGACTAATAAATCATAGCGTGGACATTTGGTGACATTTATTGGGCCAGTTTCAATACCAGGGTTGCTCCGAATGCAGACAACAAAAAGCGAATTTTATGAAATTTATAACACATTTTATTTTAATTTCGGTTAATAGACGGGATTTTTTAAACGGTTTTATTTAGCTTGGCTTCGTATATTCGTTTGTTTGTTTATATGTTTGTTTAAAATCTTGCAACAGATTTTTCAACTACTTCCCGATCAGTTAGATACTTAAAATTTGGTAGGTGTATAGTGTTCCGGTGACATTACAAGTTAATATTTTTTTATTAAAAAAAAAATAAAATAGTGGGTCCAAAACAGCGAACATTCCTATTTAAGAACCGATTTGTCCCCAACTTGAAACTTTGGTTTTTAAGGCCACTCTTTCAAACTTTTGGTGTTCAATGGTTTGGTCACTCAATACAATTTTTGGCTCAAACTTACTAAAATCAAAATGGCGAATACAAATGGCGGACTATCCTATTTATGAACTGATTTGTCTTAAACTTGTAACTTTGCGTTGGTTAAGGTTGCTCAATACAATTTTTGACTGAAACCTAAAAAAATCAAAATGGCGAATCCAAAATGGCGGATTATCGAATTTTTGAAGCGATTTGTCTCAAACTTGGTACTTGGAGTTGTTTAAGGTTACTGGGCTCATTTGGTTGCTTTTAACGAGTCTCATACATTATTCTTGGTAACTAAGGTTTGATAATGGAGGCAGGAGTTGGACAGTTAAACTTCGAGCGAAAAATCCAACTAAAGGTACTCATGAGTATAAAATAATTTATTATAATGGATTATCCATTGACAAATAATAAACTAAACCTAATTCAAATTATATTTGTTAAGTGACTTGGACTATCAGATTATAAAACTCTAACCAGTTTTATGATAGATAGTTTTATGATAGCAGTCTTTTAGGATAGCTAGTTTATTATAAAGCTAATAGCATACTTGAAAAGTGAGTAATATAATTCAAAAATAAATAAATATAAAATGTGATTAAGTTAAGTTAATTAATTAAAGTAATGATACCGTGAAAATTAGAAAAGTATTATATGATATCGAATCTGATTGATTGTCAAATTGCTATAACAATACAAATCATCCAATGCCAATCCAATCCAATCAAAAACATCCAATGCAGGAAATGCATTCGTTTTCCCAGGTAGACCTTTTTTGGTAACGGGAAACAAATCTAAAATGACTCATATAATGTAGTCCCATGCGACCACCACGCATTTTGCGTGCTCCGTGTGTAAATAACCCAAAAGATAATTTTTGCTAAAATAAGTGTTAATATCAAAGTAGAAATTAAGTTCAACACTTAGTTACCTATGCTATTAACCTTAAACCAAAAGTAGACATTTTAAATAATGATTAAAACCACAAAGACATATTAAATAATGAACAACCTTATGGCTTCAGTGAATTATTTATTATTGGATGCTGATGGTAAAGTTTTGGGAGAACCTGACAGTCCGAACTAAAAGGATATTTTTATAAAATGAGTAAAATAGAGATTTTTAATAATTTCAATTTTTTGTGAACTTTTGTAATAAAATGTAAATATTTGTATATTTTGTTTTTATTTTTGGTACCGCATCTGCATTATAATAACCTTTAATAACAAGAAAAACACATTGTTTATATTGTTGGTATGACAAGTATACCAAAGAACATTCATGAAATATTTGATTTTAAATTATTTACACAAAAACATATTTTTATGCATTACTTGAATGCCTTATAATCGATTGTGATATATTTTTCAAGCAAATATATTGTAGATAATTTGCGCGTTAAAGAGTTAATCTTGTTTTATTTCTATTCATTTCTACTACGGTACACTATTATCAAGATATGGTGTTTATTTACTACGCATTTATCTAATCCGCTAATCTTATCGTTATTATAGAAAACAATTACAATAAAATTAGAATTACGAAAGAAAATAATTACAACTCTTAAATATAAATTAGTATTCTTATGCTTTTACAATAATTTGACTTTTAAATTTTATAGCACGTATACAAATAGGTAGATATAACCTATTTGTATACGTGCCATAAAATTTAAAAGTCAAATTATTGTAAAAGCATAATTTTTATAATGCAGGATAACTATAACCAGATATATTTTGAAGGTTAACTAATATAAATAACCATTAAATTAAATTAACCATTAAAAGTGACAAGGTTCAACAAAGCAACAAAAGCGAAGCTAAGAAAATACTTACCTAATAAATAGTTCCCAAATAATATTTTCAGTTGTAAAGATAAGAATTAGTTTCAGTTGTAATATCCCAAGAGAGTGAGAATAAATTGAAGATAATTTCACAGATTTTCGAAAACTTGTTGCCAGGCACTAGATATGAGAGCTCTCATTACTTATTATTATCACTTATTATTACTAGCATTTTCGCTGATTTTTTTATTGATTTCCTCGACTGATGATGTACTTAATGGCTTTTAATAAATTTTTACAAGTTTTAGATTTGACCGGTCTGGGTCTGGGACCGCTCTGAGATTTGGGGTCTAAATCTCAAATAAAAATACCTCAAAATACTTCAAATTATTCTCGCGGCAATAATGTTAGTAGATTATCCTCGCTACAGTAATACTTTGATTGGCCAGAACGTACATAAATGGATAAAATTGCTGGAAAGTTTCTATTGGTATTTAGAAACGTCAGAAAAACATCGGAATATTCTAAATTAATGGAATCATAGAGAAAATAATGGCACTGCGGTTATGAAATATCATTTAATTGTATAAAATTTACAATAAAGAATTTACAAATAAATAGTAAACTATATATACTTACAAAATAATATAAAAGAGTAAAATAACTCCGAACCATGAAAAAATAAGTTGCATTAACACGTAGCACAAAATACAATTTGTATTTCTGTGTCCTGCTGTTCGATACAGCTATGATTTATTTAAGCCACCTTCTTTAAGTTTTACACAAAACTGCAAATTAATAAATTAGGGTTGGTATTCCATTATCAGCAGAGATGTATATATTTCATATTCCTCCACATGTAGAATTCGCAACCAAAATATTGACATCTGACAGTTAATTATTGTATTGTTCATTAACCAACCATAGCACTGAACTTTCACTTAAATGGTTTCACAGATCCATCAGTTTCGGTATTTGTCTTGTTACTGGCATCAGAAAGTCTATTTTGATGAAACTCACCAATTGATTTGTCCCTAAATCGAAATTCTGTAACTTCACAGCCATCAGGTCCAATATTTGTCCTATCAGGGACATCAACAATGTTCCTCTTACGGATCTTGCTTATACATATTCTGTTATTATCACTGCAGTTTTCACTATAACATTCATCGTCATTGTACCTGCAACTCGTGTCATTTTCGGGTAATACCATCTTGCTGTGTGAACGATTAAATTCAGCTCGTCCGGTTTTATACACACCATGTCATCTACTATTTACCTTAGTATTTAATTTTTAATGAATGTATCATTATGTAGCTAAAAATAAGAGCGAGTTGGCAAGTCATCCGTATAGGCAATTCGCTTGATATTGGTGTATCTGGTTTATTCATAGGATTTATAGGAAACCCTGAAAACTAATTTCTCAATAGGTTAATATAAAAATACAATATGTTCAAATTCATAACTGGGTATTACACCTTTTTATTCTCGTAGGTACGTTAATTATTTTCGCCGAGAGAGTGCGAAGTACGGTGACTGCGGGATTCCGGGTTTATATTGTTTATATCGAACTAATGACTCAAATTTTGATGAGTCATTTTGAAGAACATTTTCCACATGAACGATATAGTCTGCTATCTCAACTCCTTATAGTCTGCTATCATACAGTCTAAAAACGGCCGCTCGTTTCGATCTCTTATTGCTGAAGTTGAAAATGCTTGATTTTATGAAAATATAGCTCTTCTAGATGAGACAATTTTATGTTGGCCTTTTTGTAAATCAGTTTTTGCCAAATACAGCAGTTTCAATATAGCGGATACAATTTTTATAAAAAATATATTTTCGTTAGTTTTGGTCCTATTTTCGTAAGCAAAAAAACAAATTGTTTAGAATAATCCAAATTTTTACGAAAAAAATATCACAAATTTTAATACCACAACTCTATTTTTTTTATTAAAAATAATAATTTTTTCAAATATTTTTGTAAGTTCTATATTTTTGTAAGTTCTATTCGAATTATATCTATATCAACAAATTCTTTCAACAAAAAATGTGTAGAATTTTCTAGAAAATCCAATGATGTATAATGTATTAGAGTTTCTATAAAAAAATATGCATTGTAAAAGCGAAAATGTTCACTCCCGCCGCGCGCCGTCGTGATTCAAGTTCATAATTTGAAGCGTGTAAGTAGCGCGTTACCTTTGATTAATAGTTACCATATTCTCAAAATTATTACCGATATGGGACGACAGGTTCAAACGATTCATAATGCGTAATTGAACAGATTTCAGTTTAGAATTGAATTTTGCCCAGTGTTCGCATTCACAATTCATTATCATTCTCGCTTTCAACAAGTTTGGTGTTTTTCGGCCTGCAAGTCTAAATTTGTGTTTTTGTAAATAAATATTGTTTTTAAAAACCGAGTTTCTGGTTTGCGAAACGTAAGTATGTAGGAAAAATTAAGCCAAATTTTTAGTGAACTTGATATAGCTTGCTTGTTAAAACTTCTATATATCACAGACAATGCCTATTCTGAAGCAACCAATAAAACAAACACAGAGAAACTAAGAAAAAGTCTTCTGTTCGAGGACTCCAAAATACTATTAGTAAAGTAGTAAAGTACCATGTACTACTAGAAGTACCTTTGATTTTGTTAAATGCGTTCTCGTGCTAAGCGCGGCATATTTTAGTTCATGTTTACATAAGTATTATTTGAACGTCTTTGATATATCAAAAGTATTTAGAGGTTTGCAGGTCATCTAAAGATTATGATGTTTATGTCTCAAGAAACAGAACTCTACCAAGAAATATGTAGGTATGTGGCAGTTTTCCAACTATATAAAAATACAGATAGTAGACATATAATGCGGATTTAAGTCGCAATTTTATAAATACACTTTGTAGGAAAATGTAGATTGTTTTTGTATCCACAAGCAAGATATTAAATGGAAACCATAAGTATTCTCGTATAACCATAAACGTATACTCTGTCATAAATAATGTGTCGTTAAAATACCCATCTTAGTGTAATTTTTGGATCCAGTTAGATTATAGAGCACAAAACCATACTAGTCTGTGTTCGTCTAATATCTTTGTTTTGAAGAAATAAGCAAAGTTAACTAACCTGAGAGAAAATATAAATTCGGTTCACCATATTGTCTTCACTTAAACTTTTTAATGTTTCAAGAATGTTTATTACAAAATTAATATTTTTTTTAATTTGTCAATTTGGTCAATTTTAACGGCAATGCTATTATTACATCTATAGTGTCAAGTTGTCTTACTTGGTCCATACTATCGCACAAAAATGGTGTTTAGAATTTAGGTGAAAATTCACAAAAGAAAACTTAAGTATCAGAATTTATAGATGCAATAGAAATATCAAAACACAACTAAAATTTTTTGATCCAAACGACAAAAATTAGAGACTATAAATGCAAATGACATGACATGAGAAAATTCCAAGGCTGGCTACGACCAAGATCGATTAAATGAGATAGCTTGCCTCGTAACTTACAGTCCGACCGCGTGATGTTATTAAATAGTATTTACACACAAAAATCACCAAATAACCATACGAACACTCGGAAATACGCTGAGAAAATTGAATATAGTCAGACGTCTGCCAAAATACAAATATGACATAACATTCCATAACATGACATAACTTTTGCGGATCCCCCCGCAAAAGTTACAGGGCAACCTATCTAATTTAATCGATCTTGGGCTACAACAGATAACAGTAACATACCACAGAAAAGGCTAGGATAGACCTGGAAATATCTTCTGACATAATTACAGTTCCGTTATTATCTTCTGTTTCACTTTGATCTCTATTATAAGAAAAAGACAAATAGCGCATCCGTACATCTTAACTTTTGCGCAGTAGAGACGATTTTAAGGACCCTTGTGTAGCCGCCTTGCGCAAGTAGATAGAGAGACAAATATATCCAGGAAAAGTAGTGGGAGTAAAATCTCTTATTGCTTCTGCTCGCTGCTACTACGTGGTATCAGTAAATGTTTTTATTTTTGTAAATCATTGCATGCTATTTTTACGCCCTAAATTTTGTCCACAACTTTACTGATGTCACTTGAATTTACATGACTTAATAAACAATCTAACTGTGACCATTTTGCGCAAATTAAATCGTTTCCTAATATCCATGAAAATTTTGAAGAAGGGATAATTTTATTGTTACAAAAAAATTCTACTTTCAATCTAAATATTTTTAATCCCAAAACAATTGTAAGACACGCATTTGAATGGAAATCAACTTTAAAAACTAATAAAATTCTCTGAAATTTTAAAAAGGAAATGGAACAAATTTTTCTCATTAAATTAAAGTAAAAAGTTGTCGAAATTTAATACGTTATCACTGCGAACCCATTCCTGAAAAATAGTCTCGTCCCGATTTGCTAACTCATGTCGCCTTTCATCTGGGTGTTTTCGCTTAACAGGTGAATTTTTTGTCATATAGGACGGTTGATTCGGGAATATTGAATGAATAGCATTTTTTGTAAGAGTTGGTTTCTCTCTAGGAACCTCCAAGATAGAACCACCTAGTCATTCTATCTATTTTTATAATACACGACTGTGAAAAATACCTAATACAGACTACTGAATGTTTTGTAGGACGACTCTCTATGAATGGCTTTCATACATATTTGTTGAATTTCCTCATCTTTTGGAAAAGAAAACACGGACACATAAGTATTGGTAGTATCCTAATTGCTTGAGCACTTAGGTACGCAACATTTAGAAGCCATAATGGAAAAAATTAAGATTTTACTTTTTAAAACACCTGGATATTTTTTTGCTTGGACTTTTTTCTAGAAAATAGCCAATATATTTATGGCATTTTATTGCAAATGACACCTACCCTAAGTAGTGAAGTATATTTTTAACAAACACGTTTTTTCTAGCACAAGAAACATACTTTCAAAATTTACACAGAAATACTTCCACTAGGTAACGGCATTGGCCATTTGACAATTATCAAGTCGCGCCACACAACAAAAACAAATCACCTTCTGATGTCTAATTTACGAATTATTACTATTTTTACTGAAAAACTGTGAAAAACGTACAACGTTTTACGGGTATAATCAACAACCACTACAAGCGCGGACGACGCCTTAACTAACTACTCTGCTGTATGCGGGATGTATACATTGTTATACCTATTGAACAATAAATTTAAAAGTATATCTATATATAAAATAAAAATTATATTAGCAACATTTTTAACTAAAACAATACAAGTGAATCAATTTGAAATTACTCGACGCTGTTTACGATATGCTCTTAGTTCAACATGTACCGAAATCACGTCACGAGGTCGGACTATAAGTTACGAGGTAACCTATCTAATTTAACCGATCTTAATCGTTTGTAACCTTGATTATAAAAAATATCTATCGACCGTAGTTGTCTGTAGACACCGTACATTACTATGATCCACTTCTATAGGTTATTTACATGCGATTTACGTCATTAATTGTCATTATCATGATAGATATAATCTTAAGTTATAAGTTCTTGGTTCTACGGATATAATTAATTTACCTTCTCTAATTCTCTGAATCACACCGATGTGTTTTCCGTTTGATACTTATTACGTAAAATATTCGGAAGTCTACCCACCAACATCTATCTATAAAACCCGGCGTCTATTTTTAGTTTTCATTCAGAGCGATGGTGTTGCCCGAGGTAGACACAATTTATGGCGACGACAATAATGAAGCTCAACGCGAAAAGAGTGAAGATGAAAAGAAGCCAAAACGACGCCGCAAACGAGCGATAGTTGAAGCTCCTGTAAGGAGTAACGTGGGGATTGACGGCAATGAAGAAGAGGAGTTTAAGTGAAAGTGAAAAAATACTACCTACCGGGAAACTAAGGAAGAAGTAAATATGTTTACAATATTGAAGAGAAAGAGTTCAAAAGAATGTCTACTGGTGTATGTGATGGAATATGGTGGTGCAATATGTTATATATTGGTGAACATGACAAGAAAATGCATTCGGTGCTGAAATAAACAGAGGCATAAGTTCATTGGTGACAGTACATAAATATGAACAATCAGGCGTATATTAGTTGCAGATGTTGGACATTAATGTATCAAAGTTAAGTTAAGTGCCTCATGCTATTATTCGTACGAGTACACCTACGTATGAAAATATGTTTGGGCGTGTATCATATCCATTCACACAGTTATTATATCATCATCATCGATGTGTAGAAATGCTAAATATTTACTATTGTTATACATTATTTTTAAATATACCTATATATGTGTACATACATATTTGCTATGTTCACTTTGTAAGTGTAAAATAGATATTGTTATATAAATATATTCTAGAGTGAAAATGGGATTTTTTTTCGAATTTTCGAAATAACAATTAATACATAAGATCCAACAAATGATTTTTGTTTTGACTAAGCAAGCAATTTATGTATCATTCCAATGCCTCAGAATTCTATTGTATATGTAATTCAACATTTTCTAGCTAGAAAAAGTAGTTGTTTTAATGTTTAACATCTTCTGAATGACTGTATGCTTAATGCTTTTATATATAATATGTTGAAATAGAACAAATATAAATAGTAGAAAAGGTTTGTGTTTTCCGTGAATTTGAGTTCCGTCAAAACTAATGTCACAAAATGTCACTGAAAGTGTTGAAGTATTAATATTTTATATATATATATATATATATATATATATATATATATATATATATATATATATATATATATATATATATATATATATATTGGGTTTGTAGCAATTCGTTTGTAGATCAGTTTTTCGAGTGCCACAGGTACAAAATAGCAAAATAGCAAAAGATATCTTGGGTTTGTACCAATTCATTACATAGAGAAATAAGCAAATAGATGAATAATAAGGAAGATACACTTACCAGTCGCATATCGTTTCCGGATGTATGTCCAGATATGCAACTGGTAAGTGTGTCTTCCTTAGTATTCATCTATTTGCTTATTTCTCTATGTAATGAATTGCTACAAACCTAAAATATCTACTCGCAAAACGCAAATGAATATGAATATGAATAGAAAAGAACTTATTAATATACATATATATATATATATATATATATATATATATATATATATATATATATATATATATATATATATATATATATATATATATATATATATATATATATATATATATATATATATATATATATATATATATATATATATATATATATATATATATATATATATATATATATATATATATATATATATATATATATATATATATATATATACGTATATGTGATAGTTTCTTTGCGAAAGAAGCGCTTTGCCACTTTTTCTTTTTGCTGGAAATATATCTATAAGGTCCGGAAGAAGACTATGCTTTTAATTAAAATTAATAATCACCACAAAATGTTATTACATTTTTGCAAGCTTTCTAGCTTAAGGCGCCGTTACACGGCGTGGGGAGTGCCACGCCTGGAGTGTGGCGTGCGGAGTGACACACAATTCGCAATTTGACGATAGCGATTACACGACCTGCAGACTGACAAGTTTCTCGCCACGCGAGCGCGTGGCTTCTTTTTCATTTCCACATGTCCGTTCGTCGAAAACGGATGCTCGGTTGTGCAGCAGCTTGCTATATTTTGTTGGACAGTCATGATCTGAAAAAAATTTGTTGGATTCGCATCCAGGAATCATGTACAGCATTTCTATCTTTGTGCTCATTGTGCTTCGGGTTCCAAATTATTGGTTCTTGCTCGTATAAGCATAAAAATTCTGATATTGCTTCGTTTGACCACGGCATGTTGTCACTTGCTTAGCTAAATATCTACTGAATTTGCCTAATTTTTAAAATTTATGGGCGAAGACTCCGCGCCATGTAACTGTATACGCATGCCAGTCCACTTCGCGCGCTGCGCGGCTTTGAAGTGTGCATAGTTTACCGCCAATCGACGGGACCCAGCACGCCCCGCCACGCCATGCTACGCCACGCCACGCCAGCACAATTATACGGCGTGTGGCGCGACAGTTTTCACCCCGGCGTGGCACTCCCCACGCCGTGTAAGATCGCTTTTATGGAAACATATTTTTTTAAGATTACGAATTAATTGAGCTGAGAGTTGCAATATCCGTTGCAATATATGGATAGGCAACCTTACCAACAGCAATTTTCTACCCACATTCGGTGCCTCTATACTGCATAAAACTTTATGACCACCTTGTAGTGGCGTCAATATTTACGTTGTATAGTGAGGCATGTTTAATTTCCCTATCTTATCAAATGAGCACAAATCCACGGCAGCATGTGGATATGCGATTAGAAGCTAAAACGAAAGCAGTAAACACTCCTCAACATCGAGTTTAACGTCGAACAGAATAATGGGGAATACAAGCCAGAAAAGTTATGACGTCAGCCACGACGAAGTTGTGAAAAGTGACGTGAAAGACAAATCCAGCAACCAGGCCATTAAAGAAATGGAACCACGAGAAGAAACCGGTACCGTAGAGGCGGAAACGTTGAGATCCGTAGGAGATGCTGCTCTTAGAAACAACGAAGTAGTAGAAGCAGATGACGTAGATAAAACGAATTAGTATTTATTAGTAATCGTGCCACAGGTACATCAGTGATATGTGCCAGAAGACTTTATGTATTTTATATTTGGAACTGTTAGTGTATTTATATATTAAATAAATTTTTAAAAATTCTTATCGTAAACAAACTGTGATTGGTAAGTTTCAATTGTCACTTACAATGAGAGGTATTTTAGTTAGTAAGGGACTAAGTATAAATAATAGTTAGTAGTTATGTTGTCAATATGATTTATAATGTAGTCCAATACATATTTCTGTAATAAATTGTTGCGAAAAGTCTGTGTTCTGCGCCAAAAAATTTATTATTTGCTTCAGATGTAGATAAACAATAATACCTCAACCACCTTGATACTTTACGTGATCTAGTCGACAGTAGATAAAATATGGAAAATATACTGATAACGCTTTAAATTGTTATTATGCAAAATATACGCAGATCTAAATGTATCTAGAAATATACGCATGATATATCCTCTTATTGTTATAGAAAGATGATTCTAAAATATTTCAAATATAGAGTCAGTATCCAATTCTCTACACTATAGATTTATAATTGTTTATATAGAAATATTTACAGGGCTTTAATTCCGAAACCCACGTGACATAATTACATTGAAAAACCTCCTGTCCTCACGCCTGTGAATTGACCATAAAATCTATGAATTGACATTTCATAGAGATAACTAAATAAAAGTAGTTATTTATATAGTAACTGCTTAAATACCAACTTATAGAAGTTGATTCACTAGTTAACAGAAATAAAATGATAGCGTGGGTTTTGGAATTAAATGAAAGCCCGGTAGGTAAATTTGTTTGATTAACATATCTTATCATGCTAGATTAAATTTTCATTGTCTATATCTAAGCAACAAGGCAAAAAACCATCAGTTTTAAAAATAGATTAAATGATGACTGACACAAATGAAGAACAACTTGAGGGTGGTATCGACGAAGATAACGAAAGTAGGAATACTGAATCGACTAGAGAAGATAATGATAGCCTTCAGCATGAGTCGAAGACAGAAACCCAATCATCAGAAGATGAAACTGGATCATTTCAGGCTGTAACTTCAAGGTCTCTAGCAGACATCCCTCCAAGAAATAATGTCGGTGTGGATGGAAAGCAAGAAGAAGAATTTCGTTAGATTGACTGACAATCTATGATTCTATATTGGTAACTACAAGAAACGGCAATATGCATTTTATATTTACATAATATACTTTGTAAAAATACAACAAAATTTTAAAATAAACCTGTTACTATATATTTTTAACTTGTACTATAACATGAGCTAAACTGTTACCATATACTGTTCTCATCTCGATTTTGACTAAAGTAGTAATGTGCGAAAATGATTGAAACTAAACCTACAACTTTTCGGGATATAATATATATTAATGGATTTAGGTATTTTTTAGTTCCTTAATTAGGTTCCAGATATATTAATAAATTATTACACAATAAAAAATTATCGATATCTTCATAAATATTATGCAATATGGTAGAATGGATATTAAATACGTGTGTACGAAAATATACTATCCAGCATAATGCAATTAATTTACCTCGGTTTTATTTCGCTATAGACAAGTTGAGTATCTTATCTAACAGGATTAATTTATTATATGATTAATCTAATCATTATGATTAATTGCGCCTATTTAAGCATTAACAATAGCAGTAGCAAACATCCAGTAACACATTTAACCGTCTCTTCCTTAATTAACAACCTGTATAAAGAAATATCAAATAATGGGTGACACAAATCAAAAAATATCCGTAGGCAATGATGAGGATATGAAATGTGAAGATAAAGAAAACGCTAATGGGAATTCGACTACCGATATGGAAATCAACGAAAGCACGGAGGATAAGTCTGATATAGAAACTGAACCAACTGGAGATACTGGAGCAGTTCAGATCGTAACTTTAGGGTCATATGCTTCTGTCCCTCCAAGAACTAATACTGGAGCGGATAGTAAAAAGGAAAAACAATTTTGACTAGTTTCACTTATGCATAGTCTATGTTACAAATCATAACAACACACGAATGAACTTGACAGTGACATGGATTATATATTATTTTATAATAAGTAATCATTACATAATCCACTTTTTCGTCATTTGTGAAGGTAATTATAACGGAAATTTCTACTTCTCTTAATATAAATATTAATAATATAGTGACTTATTGTGTTTCACATTTGAGATTAATATCTAAAGTCGAGCAAGATGTTAAATAAAAAGACCTCAGCCTTCCACAACTCGAAAATGCCTTTTTTCTTATAAAATCATATCAGCACCCACCATTTCTAAAGAAGCATCCTGTATATTGTGTAGACTGACAGCGTTTTCACATTGCACGATACGATATCGTTGTCGCCGGACAGTAACCTCATCCGACAGACGAGAATATCGGGCACGCTTTCACACTATACGATAGGTTGTGACGATCAGGGGTCAGTATAATCATGGCAGCGGGTCATAGAATATTTACCTTGTATCTTTTGTATTTTAGACATAGAAGTAAAAGAAAATGTTGGATACATCCGATTTTAAAGGCTTGGTACACCGAGGAAGCATTTTATATTATCTTTGAAAAATTACAAAATGAACTGCTAAATTGGTTTTATCCCATAAACAGAATTTTGACTCCACTATCTCAATCAAACATACAACGTATTTAAATGCTATATTTGTTAAGTGCAAAATACTTCATTCACAATAGTAGGTACTTTACTACTGTTTACGTATTCATACATCAGTAAATAAAGAGATTTTCGTCCGACAGCTGACGGGGAGCGCTGCATCTCACGGTATGTCGTGTATCGTGGACGATGTCGTTGCGTTACCGGAGTGTGAAAACGTGCCATATGTTTCCATACATTTTGCGTGCCCCGATATCATGTTGTTTGACGGTAACGATATCGTATCTTGTACTGTGAAAACGTGACTAGGGCCCAAAACCTGGGACCTGTGGTAAACCACAATACATATTTTTTTTCTGCAGCTTATGGTGTCTATAATTAGTAGTCTAGTCACGCGTAAATTTCACGGTGATATCATTAGTGACGTCACCATGAAAATAGTATAAATATGGTAGATTTTGTAGTTTAAGATTAGTTTTAATCGTCTCCGGATGATGCCAACTTGGTTGGCGAAACGCGCGTCGAGCGAAGTGAAAGTGTTTTGGTGTTTGTGGAAACTACTCCGAGTGTTACAGTTACATCAAAGGTTCCAGCCCTATCCAGTAATTAGTAGTCTATTTGATATTTGTAGTTATACATTTCATTAATGTGTAATACAACTACAGTTCATCTCTTAAATATAAGAAATATAAACAATATCACAGGACACCGATAAGTGAAACTGCTCAAATATTATTTCCTTTTTACCATCCGCAATATTAGGTCTTCTAGTGTTTCCTTTATCTTCACATTTTATATCTTCATTGCCATCAGATAAATCTTGATTTTTGTCATTATTTTATCTTTCTTCGAATATTCCGTATTCCTTTTAAAACCAACCTTCTACAAATTCCTATTGGTGTATGACAATGATTCACTGAAAACATTTTAAGCTTGATTAGGTAGGACAAGATAGTAAAACTACAGTGCTATTTACGGTGTATGATGTAAGGCTTAATAAATAGGTACAGCTTGAACGTCGTTATTAACTATCAATAATTGATAACTGCTGATAATATTAAGAATTCGTTATCATAGTCAAATAACGTTGATATCTGAAAAACACTAATTTAGAAGTTAAAGATAGATTAATTCAGAAGTGAAACAGAAACATGGCAGTGTGCTTATTGTTGTAAATAACTATCACACTGAAAAGTAATTCGTCCTATAGTTAAGTTCCAGTCTCAAGAAATGGATGATAATAAAAAACCCGAAAAAAATTCACTGAAAGAAGGAAATACGGAAGTGGATAAACTTGAATGCATGTTCGTTGAACTTCCATATGAAGAAAATAGCACCCAAGCTAATCCCATACTAGCTAGTAATGGAAATGAAGAACACACTGAATTAAACAAAACCGAGGAAAAGAAAGATGAAGCAACAGAATGTCTCTTCATTGAACTTCCATATGAAGAAAAGGAAACTGAGAACGGGAAAGACAAGAAGGAAGAAGCAACGGAATCAGCTCTGTTCATTGAACTTCCATGCGAAGAGGAAAATAACCCGCTTAAAAATCCTGAAATCATGCAGTCCGTGAACGAACAAGAAATTGACAATCAGAAAGAAATTGAAGGCGAAGCAGCAGAACTAGGATACATTGGACTACCTATTTGGGTACCTGCTTCTGAAGAGGGATGTATTCAAAGTGAGAAAAATGTAAGTGCAGTCGTTGGAACAAGCGAGGAATCTGATAAGATGGAGGCAAAGACAGATACCGAACCAACGGTAGTTAGTGAAAGCAAAGATGAAATCCGTGAACTCCCACCTCAATCAGAACAGAAGCCGGTGAGATCTGTGAAAAGAGGAAGAAGTTTAATCCCCAAAAAGGAAGACACTGAAACAGCGCCTAGGAATTTTGTGGATGTGCCAGACTATGGATATATCGGTCTAGACGGGTCTTTCCAAGTGCCTTTTTAGTGTTTAACATTTAAGAATTACTGTTAATTTGTGCCAAAATATGTTTGTTGCATGTGCAAAAACTATATGGACAAGGCTGTCTAATAGTAACAGGAATACTATGTATTAGAGTAATTATACATTATAGTAGCATAAGTAATAATTGGTTAACTCTCATAAATTTTATAATTATCTTTATTTTATTTTATATTTTTTACTACATACTTGCTGTTTCATTAAATACTCTTTTAGATTATGTTTACTTTTGTTATGTTATGACGATATGTAGCTTGAAACAAAGCTGAGAGATAATTATCAATGATCAACAATATATTACATTACAATACATTACAATAATTACAATATATTACATTAATATATAAATACATGTCACTTCAATGTTTCAAGCAAACATTCAATTCATTGCTATTTGATTGAATGTCGAAATATTCAAGATTTTCTGGTCAAATCAAGAAAATGAAAATAACATTACTGAACTATAACTGATTTAGTTATAAGTAACCGAATGTAAGTACCTTTTCAAAATAAGAAAGTCCGCCATTTTGGATCCGCCATTTTAAATATTTTTGTATTAAATAAAATATTGAATTGTATTGTCACCGGAAAACTATACACTTACCATCTTGCAAGTCTCTATCTTATCGGGAAGTAGTTGAAAAACCTGTTGCAAGATTTGAAACAAGCATATAAACAAACAAATATACGGGGCCAAGCTAAATTAAACCATTTAAATACGAGCAAGGTGTTAAATAAAGGGACCACAGCATCCTAAAACTCGAAAATGCAAGTACCTACTTTTTTGTCTAAACTCACTTTAGCACCCACCACTTCTAAAGCATCCTGTATATTGTATATACTAAGAGCCCAAAGCCTATCAAACTAGAATACTCGTGTTAAGATAACCAAATAATTTATTTTCTTTGGAGGACATGTTAGTTCTGTAAATTAATTCCGCAAACATGTTTATATACTTTTATGTTATTAGCTATGTAAAGTTTTAACAAACCTGCATAATGCATCGTCAAAACTTATTTTTATATGCTTATTATATCTATAATTAGTAGGCTATTTTATATTTGTGGTTATATATTTCATGAAATGTGTAATAACTACAGTTCATCTCTTAAATATAAGAAATATAACATATATCACGGCATATATAACATATAGGACGGCGATAGTATTCGCATTTTAGATAAATAGCATTCCACAAAGATAAATAGGACTGCAGATGTTCAAAAAGTAGGGGTTTTGTCTTGAGAAGCGCGTCGGCATGTGCGATGAAAAACATTTTTAGTGAGTTTTAGTGTTTACCACACTACAGGGCTCGGTGTATATAAGACCCATCTCACGAAAAAAGTATGGGCCAGCGACAGAATCTGTCGAGGTCACTGAGTATAATATATACGTTAGGAGTAAGCGCTTATGTTGCCGTGCCAGAGGCCAGTCCGAATGAAGTTCACATAAAGCACACGGGTGAAAGAGACGGACAGTAAAGAGTTGCGTGTTTTATTATTTATTGTTGTGACTTTGAAATTCTATAAATACATTAAGAAAATAACCTATTAAGATTTACATTAATAACAATGATTATTTATCATATGTAGATATATGATATATAGAGTGTAATATTTAAAAAAAAATTGTAATTCATTTGGTATACTGATGATCTGATATTTTTAACAGGAGGACTTTATGAGACGATAGTTCATAGAATAATAATGGTAGTTTCTTATACGAAGTATGCCCGAATTCGGCTTCGTTTCGATGTTAAAGAAACAAATAAATATATTTTAAATAAATGGATGTCAGTACTAAATAGAGGTGGTTTTCTGAAATTTGGTATATATAAGTCCATTTGAATTGTCTATTGAATAGCGGTTGCCATTTTTTTGTCAACGAAATATATTTTAAATATGGCAATAATAAATATAGGTAGCTGATATAATATACATATAATATATCTACACAATTTGTACCTTACACCTTGATTTGTACCTTACAATTTTTCGATGAAATGTACTGTTCTTTTTAGTAAAGGAAGCCGAATTCGACCATACTTTATGTAAGAAACTACCCTTATTTTTCTATAAACTATCGTCTCATAAAGTCACCCTGTTTAAGTAGGCAGGCATTCACAACTAAAATATTTGAATTTGTCTGCAACTTCGATATCTTATTTTTTCTGTATTTGTATCATTCTCCGCTATTTACGTTTAAACTACTTGCAACGAATACTGACATTTCCTCTAAAAATGCAATATTAAGAAGAAGAAAAATGAAAATATTATTTATGTTTATTCATCTATTTCATATGTAATGTAATATGGCAACCGTTGCCCCAATCGGAGAGGGTTGCAAATTTAGGACAACAAATCTGCCATATACACATTTCCGAAGTTTTTTTGCCCATACCAGCATTCGCTGGGTAATAATTCGTCTTCTGAATATATGTAAACAGCTTACATCTAAAAACCGTTATGATATTATTTTTCAGTAAATAAACAGTATATTCATGTTTAAACACTTAGAAGTGAATAGCTACACTGTGGCCATTTATAACAAAGGAAGGGAATAGCCCATAACACCCATAACAGCTCATTTCACATTGAGCCCTGCACCAGAGTAATTACTAAATATGATGAATAGTGGTGGATGTACATATCGATGATATGGTGTATAATGTACTGAGATATATTGCAACTGTTCTGGTAGAGAGTGCATATATAGTGCACTGCAATAAAGTGAAAAAGAAACTGAAGAAGACTATTAGATTTAGCTTATCTCTTATGTAAGATGTAAGACTGCATTAATTTGTATTAAAAAACGCATTTTGATTAATAAATATATGATTTTCGACACTGCATAAGTTTTAAGTTTTTCGGCCACTATCTTGTTATTTATTTTTATTTTTTATATCCAATATCATAATCTTTTCCAACATGAAATTTCCGTAATTTGATACACACATGATTTTTTAAACATTATTTCCATGCAAAAAAACGCTTTTTGCATACACATTTTTCTAGACTTTTAATATGTCAAAAATATGCTAACAACAAACTAAAAGATTCAATCCCTTTCTTTGTGGGAATTAGTTCTCCTATCACCTATTTGACACTGTTTATTTTGACGCTATTTTAACATTTTCCTATTTATAAGCCATTTTTTAATCATTAATTTTAAGTTACTCATATTTATTTTATGGTTATTGTGAAAAGCGTGTTGATCATCACTAAACTAGTCAGCTCTTCTATATTTAAGAGGAGCCATATATTATGATATTGATCCTTGTTTGAATTGTGTCACGTTTGGAAAATATACTTTTGTTTAGGTGTCCTTACAACTAATTTCGTAAATCATTACCGACCGTCCCTTAATACTAATTTTGTCTTTTGGAATCCCTAAAAGTTGTTTTCATTTATTTTCTGATGGACTACTCGCAAACCAATAATTTCAGAGGCCACGAGTAAATCGGGGTTCATATGAAATTGATTTTCCCTCTTAATTTCGTGTTGTCTATGAACTTTCCTGGGGTTGGAGTGTAGTTGTGGATGTTTTTGGTGAAGCCCTCTTGATATTGGATGTTTTTTAAAGGTTTTTTTTAGATTCCATCCATATCGGGAGAAGCATAAGAACGTTGGTTATAAGTACATAAGTTTCCACACTGATATGCAAACATGAAGTAAATTTAGACACAAATATTCCTTTTAAAACCAACTCCCTTCAAATTCATATTGGTGTGTGTCAATGATTCATTGAAAACATTTTAAGCTTGATTAGGTAAGACAAGACAGTCAAACCATATATTATACTATTTACGGTGTATGTTGTAGGGCGTAATAAATAGGTACCTACACCTTGAACGTAAGTATTGATAATTGATAATAACTGCTGATAATATTCAGAATTCGTTATCATAGTCAAATAATGTCGATATCTAAAAAGCAATAATTTAGAAGTGAAGTGAAACAGAAAGATTACAGTGAGCTAATCTTGGTAAATAAATATCAGACTAAAAAGTAATTCGTCCTATAGTTAAGTTCGAGTCTCAAAAAATGGATGATAATAAGTGCGAGATAAACAAATGCCAATTAGATATAAAACAGGAAACAGAAAAATCCGACAAGGATGCACTGAAAGAAGGAAATGGGGAAGTGGATAAACCTGAATGTATGTTCGTTGAACTCCCATATGAAGAAGATAGCACTGAAGCTGGTATGGGAAGTAGTGCAAATGCAGAGCCATCAAATTCTGAATTAAATGAAACCGAGGGAAAAAAAGATGAGGCAACAGAATGCCTCTTCATTGAACTTCCATATGAAGAAAAGGAAACTGAGAATGGGAAAGATATGAAAGAAG
>CAXKVY010004131.1:0-24041 GCA_964058915.1 Tetropium fuscum
AGATGTAATAATAGCATTGCCGTTAAAATTGACCAAATTGACAAATTAAAAAAAATATTAATTTTGTAATAAACATTCTTGAAACATTAAAAAGTTTAAGTGAAGACAATATGGTGAACCGAATTTATATTTTCTCTCAGGTTAGTTAACTTTGCTTATTTCTTCAAAACAAAGATATTAGACGAACACAGACTAGTATGGTTTTGTGCTCTATAATCTAACTGGATCCAAAAATTACACTAAGATGGGTATTTTAACGACACATTATTTATGACAGAGTATACGTTTATGGTTATACGAGAATACTTATGGTTTCCATTTAATATCTTGCTTGTGGATACAAAAACAATCTACATTTTCCTACAAAGTGTATTTATAAAATTGCGACTTAAATCCGCATTATATGTCTACTATCTGTATTTTTATATAGTTGGAAAACTGCCACATACCTACATATTTCTTGGTAGAGTTCTGTTTCTTGAGACATAAACATCATAATCTTTAGATGACCTGCAAACCTCTAAATACTTTTGATATATCAAAGACGTTCAAATAATACTTATGTAAACATGAACTAAAATATGCCGCGCTTAGCACGAGAACGCATTTAACAAAATCAAAGGTACTTCTAGTAGTACATGGTACTTTACTACTTTACTAATAGTATTTTGGAGTCCTCGAACAGAAGACTTTTTCTTAGTTTCTCTGTGTTTGTTTTATTGGTTGCTTCAGAATAGGCATTGTCTGTGATATATAGAAGTTTTAACAAGCAAGCTATATCAAGTTCACTAAAAATTTGGCTTAATTTTTCCTACATACTTACGTTTCGCAAACCAGAAACTCGGTTTTTAAAAACAATATTTATTTACAAAAACACAAATTTAGACTTGCAGGCCGAAAAACACCAAACTTGTTGAAAGCGAGAATGATAATGAATTGTGAATGCGAACACTGGGCAAAATTCAATTCTAAACTGAAATCTGTTCAATTACGCATTATGAATCGTTTGAACCTGTCGTCCCATATCGGTAATAATTTTGAGAATATGGTAACTATTAATCAAAGGTAACGCGCTACTTACACGCTTCAAATTATGAACTTGAATCACGACGGCGCGCGGCGGGAGTGAACATTTTCGCTTTTACAATGCATATTTTTTTATAGAAACTCTAATACATTATACATCATTGGATTTTCTAGAAAATTCTACACATTTTTTGTTGAAAGAATTTGTTGATATAGATATAATTCGAATAGAACTTACAAAAATATAGAACTTACAAAAATATTTGAAAAAATTATTATTTTTAATAAAAAAAATAGAGTTGTGGTATTAAAATTTGTGATATTTTTTTCGTAAAAATTTGGATTATTCTAAACAATTTGTTTTTTTGCTTACGAAAATAGGACCAAAACTAACGAAAATATATTTTTTATAAAAATTGTATCCGCTATATTGAAACTGCTGTATTTGGCAAAAACTGATTTACAAAAAGGCCAACATAAAATTGTCTCATCTAGAAGAGCTATATTTTCATAAAATCAAGCATTTTCAACTTCAGCAATAAGAGATCGAAACGAGCGGCCGTTTTTAGACTGTATGATAGCAGACTATAAGGAGTTGAGATAGCAGACTATATCGTTCATGTGGAAAATGTTCTTCAAAATGACTCATCAAAATTTGAGTCATTAGTTCGATATAAACAATATAAACCCGGAATCCCGCAGTCACCGTACTTCGCACTCTCTCGGCGAAAATAATTAACGTACCTACGAGAATAAAAAGGTGTAATACCCAGTTATGAATTTGAACATATTGTATTTTTATATTAACCTATTGAGAAATTAGTTTTCAGGGTTTCCTATAAATCCTATGAATAAACCAGATACACCAATATCAAGCGAATTGCCTATACGGATGACTTGCCAACTCGCTCTTATTTTTAGCTACATAATGATACATTCATTAAAAATTAAATACTAAGGTAAATAGTAGATGACATGGTGTGTATAAAACCGGACGAGCTGAATTTAATCGTTCACACAGCAAGATGGTATTACCCGAAAATGACACGAGTTGCAGGTACAATGACGATGAATGTTATAGTGAAAACTGCAGTGATAATAACAGAATATGTATAAGCAAGATCCGTAAGAGGAACATTGTTGATGTCCCTGATAGGACAAATATTGGACCTGATGGCTGTGAAGTTACAGAATTTCGATTTAGGGACAAATCAATTGGTGAGTTTCATCAAAATAGACTTTCTGATGCCAGTAACAAGACAAATACCGAAACTGATGGATCTGTGAAACCATTTAAGTGAAAGTTCAGTGCTATGGTTGGTTAATGAACAATACAATAATTAACTGTCAGATGTCAATATTTTGGTTGCGAATTCTACATGTGGAGGAATATGAAATATATACATCTCTGCTGATAATGGAATACCAACCCTAATTTATTAATTTGCAGTTTTGTGTAAAACTTAAAGAAGGTGGCTTAAATAAATCATAGCTGTATCGAACAGCAGGACACAGAAATACAAATTGTATTTTGTGCTACGTGTTAATGCAACTTATTTTTTCATGGTTCGGAGTTATTTTACTCTTTTATATTATTTTGTAAGTATATATAGTTTACTATTTATTTGTAAATTCTTTATTGTAAATTTTATACAATTAAATGATATTTCATAACCGCAGTGCCATTATTTTCTCTATGATTCCATTAATTTAGAATATTCCGATGTTTTTCTGACGTTTCTAAATACCAATAGAAACTTTCCAGCAATTTTATCCATTTATGTACGTTCTGGCCAATCAAAGTATTACTGTAGCGAGGATAATCTACTAACATTATTGCCGCGAGAATAATTTGAAGTATTTTGAGGTATTTTTATTTGAGATTTAGACCCCAAATCTCAGAGCGGTCCCAGACCCAGACCGGTCAAATCTAAAACTTGTAAAAATTTATTAAAAGCCATTAAGTACATCATCAGTCGAGGAAATCAATAAAAAAATCAGCGAAAATGCTAGTAATAATAAGTGATAATAATAAGTAATGAGAGCTCTCATATCTAGTGCCTGGCAACAAGTTTTCGAAAATCTGTGAAATTATCTTCAATTTATTCTCACTCTCTTGGGATATTACAACTGAAACTAATTCTTATCTTTACAACTGAAAATATTATTTGGGAACTATTTATTAGGTAAGTATTTTCTTAGCTTCGCTTTTGTTGCTTTGTTGAACCTTGTCACTTTTAATGGTTAATTTAATTTAATGGTTATTTATATTAGTTAACCTTCAAAATATATCTGGTTATAGTTATCCTGCATTATAAAAATTATGCTTTTACAATAATTTGACTTTTAAATTTTATGGCACGTATACAAATAGGTTATATCTACCTATTTGTATACGTGCTATAAAATTTAAAAGTCAAATTATTGTAAAAGCATAAGAATACTAATTTATATTTAAGAGTTGTAATTATTTTCTTTCGTAATTCTAATTTTATTGTAATTGTTTTCTATAATAACGATAAGATTAGCGGATTAGATAAATGCGTAGTAAATAAACACCATATCTTGATAATAGTGTACCGTAGTAGAAATGAATAGAAATAAAACAAGATTAACTCTTTAACGCGCAAATTATCTACAATATATTTGCTTGAAAAATATATCACAATCGATTATAAGGCATTCAAGTAATGCATAAAAATATGTTTTTGTGTAAATAATTTAAAATCAAATATTTCATGAATGTTCTTTGGTATACTTGTCATACCAACAATATAAACAATGTGTTTTTCTTGTTATTAAAGGTTATTATAATGCAGATGCGGTACCAAAAATAAAAACAAAATATACAAATATTTACATTTTATTACAAAAGTTCACAAAAAATTGAAATTATTAAAAATCTCTATTTTACTCATTTTATAAAAATATCCTTTTAGTTCGGACTGTCAGGTTCTCCCAAAACTTTACCATCAGCATCCAATAATAAATAATTCACTGAAGCCATAAGGTTGTTCATTATTTAATATGTCTTTGTGGTTTTAATCATTATTTAAAATGTCTACTTTTGGTTTAAGGTTAATAGCATAGGTAACTAAGTGTTGAACTTAATTTCTACTTTGATATTAACACTTATTTTAGCAAAAATTATCTTTTGGGTTATTTACACACGGAGCACGCAAAATGCGTGGTGGTCGCATGGGACTACATTATATGAGTCATTTTAGATTTGTTTCCCGTTACCAAAAAAGGTCTACCTGGGAAAACGAATGCATTTCCTGCATTGGATGTTTTTGATTGGATTGGATTGGCATTGGATGATTTGTATTGTTATAGCAATTTGACAATCAATCAGATTCGATATCATATAATACTTTTCTAATTTTCACGGTATCATTACTTTAATTAATTAACTTAACTTAATCACATTTTATATTTATTTATTTTTGAATTATATTACTCACTTTTCAAGTATGCTATTAGCTTTATAATAAACTAGCTATCCTAAAAGACTGCTATCATAAAACTATCTATCATAAAACTGGTTAGAGTTTTATAATCTGATAGTCCAAGTCACTTAACAAATATAATTTGAATTAGGTTTAGTTTATTATTTGTCAATGGATAATCCATTATAATAAATTATTTTATACTCATGAGTACCTTTAGTTGGATTTTTCGCTCGAAGTTTAACTGTCCAACTCCTGCCTCCATTATCAAACCTTAGTTACCAAGAATAATGTATGAGACTCGTTAAAAGCAACCAAATGAGCCCAGTAACCTTAAACAACTCCAAGTACCAAGTTTGAGACAAATCGCTTCAAAAATTCGATAATCCGCCATTTTGGATTCGCCATTTTGATTTTTTTAGGTTTCAGTCAAAAATTGTATTGAGCAACCTTAACCAACGCAAAGTTACAAGTTTAAGACAAATCAGTTCATAAATAGGATAGTCCGCCATTTGTATTCGCCATTTTGATTTTAGTAAGTTTGAGCCAAAAATTGTATTGAGTGACCAAACCATTGAACACCAAAAGTTTGAAAGAGTGGCCTTAAAAACCAAAGTTTCAAGTTGGGGACAAATCGGTTCTTAAATAGGAATGTTCGCTGTTTTGGACCCACTATTTTATTTTTTTTTTAATAAAAAAATATTAACTTGTAATGTCACCGGAACACTATACACCTACCAAATTTTAAGTATCTAACTGATCGGGAAGTAGTTGAAAAATCTGTTGCAAGATTTTAAACAAACATATAAACAAACAAACGAATATACGAAGCCAAGCTAAATAAAACCGTTTAAAAAATCCCGTCTATTAACCGAAATTAAAATAAAATGTGTTATAAATTTCATAAAATTCGCTTTTTGTTGTCTGCATTCGGAGCAACCCTGGTATTGAAACTGGCCCAATAAATGTCACCAAATGTCCACGCTATGATTTATTAGTCGGTATCGCTTAGACTTGCGAAATTCAAAAGGACTAAAAACTACCGCGCGTGACATAACTGATATATTCCGTAAACTTTGGTATAACTATGCCATAATTAGCACGCACTGTTGTGTCAAGGAAACCCATACCCATAAAAAAAAACACTGCAGTAACTGCGCCTGTTAAATTATTACGTAGCCATGAGTTAATGTGCAAAAAATCATAAAACCTATTTGTCACCGTGTGTTTCCAGACACACATTAATTTTTAAAAGGATGCAATAAAAAGCGCTCTTATAGAACATAAAAGAAGAATGTTCCGCCGATTGTTTTTAAAATTAATCTTGCATTATAATCTGTTCAAATATTGATTATAAAAAGTATTTACACCGTACAAATTATTACGCCCTAATTAAGTTTCTCGGAAAGTAGTAAAATATGTGTTGTCTGACAACTAAAAGTGGAAAATATTACTAATACGGAACTTTTTCGAGAGATAGAGAATTCATTCTGTTTCGTACAGCAGCTTACTACAACGTTAGTCGGATATATCAACAGTCACACATAATGGACTTCTTATCATCTCTCTCGCTTTATTGTTTTTTAGTGAAGAACACTCGAACAGCGTATATTGTAGATTAAAAATAAATTAGTGACATATTTCGAAATTTCTGACGTCGAATATCTACTTACAATTTAATATATTTTTTTATATTAATTGAATATATTAATATGTACAAGGTACAACATACTATCTATGTATCAGTCCAGATTCCGCGCTGGTCATAGCTGCACGACAGATCTGCTTAGAGTCGTTCATAATAATATTAGAAATATAGATTTGGGTAAGACTGCTTTCATATATTTTGCATTGCATTGGATTTTCAGACAGTGCGATACATTTTATTAGAAGCTATCTAGGTAATAGATTGCAGTTCGTAGAGACAAATAATAGCAAATTCAATAACGTGAAAATATTGTGTGGGGTACCACAAGGTTCTATCCTTTATCCTCTAGTATTTTGTATATATACGAGTAATATAACTAATTGCCTAAATAGTTGTAAAGTACATTTATAGGCGGATGATACGCAAATATATTTTTCGTTTTTTCATAATGACTCCAATCGTGCTAATTATATTATTAATAATAATTCGCAAAAACTAGTCAAATGTCGGAGCGTCATAATAACAATAAGCAAATGTATACAGAAATCATATGCCAATTTAAAATATTTATATCCAAATCGCAATTTATTGTCTCTAAAAATTCAACTTGCAGATATATTGGTACTCAGTCACTTCTGTGATATATACTGCTGTGATGTGTACTATACTGTGATATATACTATATATTATGGTATAATATACTATATATTATGGTCCTTGCTTATATAAAACTAATTTCAATAAAATCGAGAGGATTCAAAGGAACATAGAAATAAGAATAAAATTTAATTGCGCTACCTTATTTCATAATATTATTTTAAACATGTCTCCTCCATACTTACACAATAAAATCAAATATCGTAATGTCCATATGTCCATATCGTGAATTTAATAGGCAGAGGGTTGCGATCACCTTCACCTCATAAAACCTCTTTATACCGCAGATGCTTTTCATATAATATATTTTCCCTGTACAATAAAATGCCAGCTAACTACAAACATCTTCTATCATCTAAGTTCAAGTTGATGACCAAAAAAATATCAAAAATATAAATTAGAAATCATCAGAAAATTAAAAATATTATATAAATAGCTTCGACATGTCACATCATGAATTGTCTAACATAGAAACGTATTAAACTATGTCTAATTTATAAATATTGTAAATAAAAACATCTCTAAAACCGGGGTGTGAGATGAAACTGATCTGATAGCCTCCTCGCAAAGTCACTTGTCATATGATCACCGACCTAGTTAAAAATGGAGTATGGACCAATAACACATAAAATGAATATAAATGTGTAAATACTATAGATATATGTTGTGATAAGTTTTAAATAATATCTGTAGTGTAATTTTAAAATGATTAAATAATGATAATATGTCATTGGCTGGAGATGAAGTGTTGTTTCACAAATAGGATATGTAACTAAGGAAGTATTGTTTTGTTTGAGGTATTGAACTTCCTTCACGACATATATAATGAGGAACAGTTGTATAATTTATTTCAAATTGGTCACCACGCATTACGCGTGCTCCCCAAAAACATTTATTTTAAGTAGTCATAAGTTTAAATGTTTAAAAACCCAGGATAAGATATTAATTAAGTAATGAAAAATGTGCAACAATGATTTAAAAACACAGACTTTTTAAATAATGCTGAGTTCTGACTACGGCACTAAACGGTAGCCACGTTTGCAATTACCTCTCTAAGAAATTTATTAATTTGTATTATAAAATCAACAAAATCTTGAAAGTTTAAGTATTATAATAATCGTCAGTGTTTCAAAAGTAATCTGAAGTAAAGATTTTGGGAATATAAATAAGTAATAATTGTATCAAACCAGTATCTAGGGTGTCCTAGATACGTAATCAAGGTCTTTCAAGGTAATCAAAGTATTTCTACAAAGTATAGTACCCTCAAATTATTTCAATAAATATTAGACATCTCTATTTATAATTTGTTAAAAGTATCTCCATATTTCATCAATCAAAATAAATTCAAATATTTTCAAATTATTTAACCCAAGTCATATTATTAAATATAAAACAATTAATAATATATATATATATATATATATATATATATATATATATATATATATATATATATATATATATATATATATATATATAATATATAATTAATATATACAATAAACATAATTTTGTTTTAATCCAGTTTGTTTTCCATTTTAATGTTGTAATGTATTATTATTTTTATTATTATTGTATATTGTATGTATGTACAATCTTATTTACACTGTGACAAACTTTATTAAAACAATAACACAACATTTAAATATTTTATTAGTGATAACTGTATAATTAATTATTTTAAAATTATTAAAGATATTATATAGTGTGTAAAATATTTACTTAATAAGTACGTTTTCATAAATGCCGTAGTAGCAATACTTTATCTCTTTATCGAAAAGTAAAGTATAAATAAAAATTTAATTACATTAGAATAATAACCTTAAGCAATAATCTACTTGAACTCATCCACTTCCATACCATCCGGTCCGGAGTTGCCTCGTGGTGGTGCCTCCAAGATAGATCTCCTACTACGTGACAAAGGCGGTCCGTCAACAGCATCTTCCTGCGGCGGCGGGTCCTCCGGCTTCAGAGATTGATCACTCGTTTCTTGCTTGGACTCTGCGTTCCCACCCCAAAATCGGAATTTATCCGTGAAATATTTAAACATTTTAACTACTTATGCCATAATACTTCTTCCTACAAATTTCTGAGTCAAACTAACCGGTGCGAATTGGTTGACTAATACTTAAATTCCTTCTACAATGTTTACATGACCGTGAAGTGCTTATAAATATTAGGAGTTTATTTATAGACTGCACAATCAATAAGGAACCATGTAATAGGTACATACATCGGATACTAAGAGAAAAGTAGCTGAAAATCCCAGACGATTCACCTACACTGTTATAGTTATAGACAGATTATATTAAATATTTTCCTATAAAAACCCACTCACATATCTGAGAAGCCATTAATGTAATGATGTAAGATAAATAATAAATTAATCATACAGTCATCGAAATTCATTGACCGTTGAGTTAATAAATAATATAGTCATGCGAACAAAGTTTGGGTATCGACTATGATATAATAATTCCTATTGTGTCCTATTTTAATATAAAAATCGCTGCCTCGTTATTAGTAGTGATATACCTAACTATTTAAGAATCAAGTAGGTAGTGCTGGGACATAAGTTTAGAAAACGAATTTTTTTGAGGAGAATAATCTAACTGATAAAAATTAAAACAAACTAAGTATCGAGGTGCTGTTTTCTGCATTTTCTTCCCGACGCGACGGTTGAGTTATGCAAGCAAATTCCTGAATGTACAGGGTATCCCACTGAAATCAGAGAGGTATGGTATTAAGCATCTTTTTTTATGAATAAATCGACCAAGAGACTATAGACTATACTATACACTATAGACCAAAACATTTTTCTCAAAAATGTTTCCTATTCAGGTATGTTAAATAGCTCAAATATATATAGCCGATTCCATTGTGCATAACTTTTGTTATTGATACTTTGTTCTATCTCTAAACAGAAAAGGTGGGGGAAGCCCTTAATATCTGAATAGAAAAATGTATTTTTTTCGCGATTGGCCCTTCAAAAGTCCATAGTGTTATACATGGTTGGAAAGGTAACTTCATGCTTTATCTCACCTCTACCTCCATATAGAAACCGACAGATGGCGTTATGTTAGAATGTCAAATTATGAATTTTTCTTAAAAAAATTAAATACAATGCCTTTCAATTACATAAATGAATTCAGCATAAAAAATTGTTGAATATAGCATAAGTTAAAAGTTTCTAACAAATGTGTTGTTTAAATAATATAGCCTATTTCATGATTTATTGGCCCTGTTTATCCCATTCAATTTTTTCACGTTTTCTTAAAAAAGTGGATAATCCTTTTTATCTTACTCTAAAGAGCATAAAAATATCTACATTTTGACGTATAAAGGGGTTCTATATATCTTTTTGTTATTAAGTTATTCGAAAATCGTGAGCAAAAAATAAATAATGACTTGAGGAACACGATGCTAACGAAAAGACTAACGCACAATTGAGTGAGTAAATAACAATCTGGAAAATAATATTCAAAAAAAAACAATAACAAGCATATTGATATTATGTAACGAAAGAACAATACCTAATTGTGTTCGAATTGCTTACCCTTATTTTTAAAGCAAGAATTTAATCTTCGCTGCGTGCACTGCAGATTAAATTTCTGCTCTTGAGATGCTTTCAATAGCAAGCATCTTGCATTCTTTGTCGCCTATAGTTTTTCTACAGTGGTAGGGCGAGTTTTAAAAAACAATAATTATTCTTAAATTTTTTGTGGGAAATAGAAATCAATACGGTAAGATCCGAGAACTTAGGCAGACATGGAAAGGGACTTCAATCTAACCATTGGGTAACCTTCCATCCAAATAAATCACGGACTCTCTGAGAAAAGTGTACCATGCTACTGTTCTCCATGGGTCCAAAAATATAACTTTTGGGGGAATTTTCGCAATTAGTAAGATATCAAAAATATAGATCCTCGCGAAACACTATTACTACAGGAACTTTATACGAGAAATGGGAACATCTTCGGAAAAATTTGTAGTGAGCTAATTTGGTGTACACGTACCTTTCAGCTCCCCAGACAATCTGTGAAAAGTCCCAAAGATTCCGGTGTATGCATAACTTTTGACAGCGGAAAAACTCCCCAAAAAATACCTTTTTTCGTTTCTTTGCCAATATCTTCGTTCCCATCGATCCTACGGCTATTACGTGTACTTGTGAAAAAAGAGAACGGAAAACCGCTACTAAAAAGGTGATAGGTATAAAGCTTATTGATAGAACTAGTCATTTCCACGGAAAAAACGTGAAACATCAGATTAAGGTCAATGGTTTGCGCCGCTGCGTGGTGCGTTCTGCGTGCCGGTACAAAACAAATTGGCGTAAAATCAATTACAGAAATCAATTGTATACTTATTTTAAGGAAAATATACGAAGGTTGCAAGCGGTAACTATAATTTTTTATTTATTTTTCTTTATTTTTTATTTTACTTTAATTTTTATATTCGCTTTATGCAAAGTATGTTGGGTATGTACAAAGGCACGATGGCTTAAACGCTATCACATTTTTCAATGGATACAACAAGCCATGCGTGAGCACCAACACCACGAGCACCAACTAGCACCACTAGCACCAACAGCGTGAAAGCGATGGAACACCGTCATCGTGAAGCAAAATGTGCATCCGTTGATACTCACTTCAACGAGATAATGAATGCCACAGTAAGCCAGTAAAAATTCCTTTCCAATATTAACAAGAGCAGATTAATTTCAAAGTTGTCTGTCCAGTTCGAAGCCAACAATTTTGTCTTTAACTATCGTTAAATAGGCGCAAAAGGATGCTGACGTTTTAATCACTGAAACAGCCCTGGAATATTCACGCATAAATACAACAGTAGCTGTTGGGGAAGATGTAGAATTTTTGGTAATTTTGGTTGTTTGCACTCCGATTGATGAAGAGATCTTCTTTCTCAAACAAAGCAACGGAAAAGTCCAGCGAAAGCTCTAGTCTCCTCGGAGTTTCAATAAATACGAACGAAGACATCAGAAATAAACTTCTCTTCCTACGCGCTTTCACTGGATGTGACACGATATCTGTCCCTTTCATAAAGGGAAAACTCCAGCTTTGAAACTTTTCACGAAACTTTAAAATTTACGTGGTAGCTCAAATTTTTAACCACAGTGATGCTTCTCGAGAGTCAGAGTTTCTTTGGATGGAATACGCATGTTCCTAGCTGTGTATGACGTTCCGGCTAATCAAGATGGGTTTGGAGAATACAATTACCAGTGTTTATAGTGTTTATAAGAGCCGTAGGCAGAAACAAGTCGGTCCAGTTCAGTATGTTACCCCCCACAGTCGATGCGGCTAAAGAGCACCTATATCGTGTTTACTACCAGGTGCAAAAATGGTTAGGAAACGTCCTCAATATTGGGGATGGGTATTCAAAAACCGCTCATTGGAGCCAATAAAAACCTCGAATCCTCCTGCCGCGGATTGTCTTTTGAACATGATTTTTTGTAATTGTTCGAAAGGCTGTGGCGCTTTGTGGGGCTGTTGAAAGTTGGGACTGCAATGTTCAGCAATTTGTAGTAACTGTCATAGGACATCTTGCTTGGATACTTCCCCCAATCGAAGACAACAAGCTCGAAAAAGGAATTGACATCGACAATCCAGAAACTTCATCTATTGACAAGTGGTAAAACGATATATAAAATTAACAATAAAATGATTTTATTTCAAACTTATATGCAATAACTGAATTAAAGTCATCTAAGATTATTAGCTGTTATTTCAACCTTACAACAATGGTGGGACATTGGTAAATAAATATCTTAATTTCTACTAAAATATTTAAATTGCTAATTTATATTGAGCAAGGCTTAATCTAACCTGATCATCAATTTTGTTTTCAAAGATCCGGCTTATCGCAAGGATCACACAAAGGCTTTGTTCAATATTTGCGAATATGATATTGTTCATTAATTTTTAGCATTTCAAGATTTCTCACGACTAATATCTATGTCACTGCGTGCGCTATTTGTTATGTAATAATTAGGGCAGAAATA
Organism: Tetropium fuscum; assembly: GCA_964058915.1. Classification (NCBI taxonomy): domain Eukaryota; kingdom Metazoa; phylum Arthropoda; class Insecta; order Coleoptera; family Cerambycidae; genus Tetropium; species Tetropium fuscum. The sequence continues at coordinate 12,794 of CAXKVY010004131.1, forward strand.
TTGTGCCTACTATAATGTTTTGTAATTTAGAAGACTTTTATTCTGAAATATAATCTAATGCCCAGTTGCTCAATTACACCTATTACTTGCGACAACAAAAGAAATTATGATTTTTTTATTTGCGCAGTTATACGTAAATACAGGATATATTTTAAATTAGATTAAGCTGCCGTTTTAAGTGGTCCCTATGTAGTAAATACTCAAATATATTGTATCATCGAAACATTATTTGCAAAATCTGAACATGTTATGGCAAACAGGTAGATATCTGCAATCTGCAAACAATTCAAAACTTAGGATAATGATGCTGTTATTAAATTTAATTATCTAAATCATGATTCAGTTAACTAAGTTGTTGCGAAATGAGAACTCGAGAATTGCAAATAAACGAATTGGATTATTATTTCACCAACTTTTCCCTTCTTTGTTTATCCTAATGAGCAAAAAATATTTCTAACTTCTGTAACGAAGAAAAATTAATGATAGTTGCAAATAAATCAGTGCAGAGCACTGCTAGCCTGATCAAATGCTTTTCAAAAGTGTCATGAGTAACATGAGTCCGCTAGAAGTTTTTTCAACGGAATTATATGTTTTTTGCAGCAGTATGGTATTTTTGTGTACTCGTAAAGTTGTCAGGATTATTTTTATTAATTCGTTTAAACCCCTGTTTCTCAAAATAAATATAAAGTGTACTATATTGCCTAACTCATAAAGACATCTACAAGAATCTGCCGAAAAAGTATATTGTTCCCGTTTAAAAAATTAACAATGACTTCACATCCGGTATACCTAGAGCGCCATCTTAATGTATATTACATCATAAGCGGAATGAAAAATAAAAATCGACTTGTCCTAGGATTTTAGATAGAAACGTCACTCTAAGAAATATTGAATTTATCCGTTACTTTTCTAACACACTGTATATTAGAGGAAAAATCATTGGTAGACCATATAGTCTACCTATATATATGGTTTTCAAATCCAAATGATGTTATGTTGTCCCAAAGTACCTAGAGGAGTATGCATTGTCCTGTATATATATATATATATATATATATATATATATATATATATATATATATATATATATATATATATATATATATATATATATATATATATATATATATTAGCTTTGAAATTATTTGCTATTCATATTTGTTTTGTGAAAAGTAATCTTGGGTTTGTAGCATTTCATTACATAGAGAAATAAGCAGCAAATAGACGAATAAGAAGGAAGATACACTTACCAGTGCTATATCTGGACATATACGGAAACGAACCACTTAGAAGTTGTACAAGTGCTTTCACCTTTATTGAGGATCTTCAGAGCAGTGTACGATTTATTTCATTGATCATTTATACTTGAATTTAAAATATTATTACTCCAACACTTGCAGTGACGTTTTATGACATTAGTTTTTGACGGAACTCAGATTCTTAGAATACACAAAACTAGTCTACTATTTATATTTGTTCTATTTGAACATATTATATATAAAAGCATCAGGCATACAGTTATCCAGAAGATGTTAAACTTTAAAATGCATAAAATCTTGTTGAACCTATTGAAAAACAACTACTTCCTACAACTATATGCGGGAGAATATTGAATTACATATACAATAGAGTTCTGAAGCATTCAAAGAGGGAGTGATACAGAAATTGCTTGCTTAGTCAAAACTAAAATAATTTGTTACCTCATTTTAAATCTTGCTTTAATTGTGCTGCTTGTTAAAGATGGTGGGTATTATCATGAATCACGAGCGCTAATTTTTAAATCATAGTCCCCTATATGGCCTGGATATTTATTGAAAAAAATGTGTTATAGGAAAAGCGCATAAAATACGTAATAATGCCTAAAATGATTTTTAAAATAATTAACCATAACCTATTTCTGACTAAACTTAACGTTAAACTCCGTCTTAAGCCCTCGAAATTGGCGCCTTTAATTAAAGTCGGTCTTATCACATTAATCCGGGCTTTAATACACGGTGCAACATAAATGTGTCAAAATAAGTCTGTCTTAAATTTAATCCTGGATTAAGACTACGGTGCACCTGGCTATCAATGACTCAATGACTGACTCTCATTTATTTTTCTAATGTACGTTTCGCAATCGGCGCCAACCACAACCAATATTACTTAGTCAGCACATACTAAAAATATTTTAACACAACCATTGGAATATACCATGTATTAAAATTTACAAAACCAAATCACGTAATCATCAACATCGGACGCTATTCGATTTTGAGGGCGATCACACGTGCCACAATAAAACAGTCTTTGTTATTGCGTGACATCTCCTTTTGAAAATAAGTTTTGACTGAAGTCTCCTACCGACTGTTTCAACTGGGCATATACATTCTTCATTTTCAGCATGTGATCAATCTTAACTTCTACCAGCCGTTATCACAATCCGATGAAAATTGTTGTTTTGACACACAAGAACTGTGTAACTAATCAATACTACAGTAAACACAGTGTTTGATAATTATTAAGGTCAAATCATCAAACTGTGTTTGATAATTATTAACTATAGTAGATTGGGAACATACTTGATTCGATTCCGTATAACAATGCACAATTCATAAAAATGCAAATTTATGAAAACAGATTGTTCTGACTGACCCGGTCAATTGATAGGGTGGTCAATCCGTTAATAGAGTAATATGTATATATATATATATATATATATATATATATATATATATATATATATATATATATATATATATATATATATATATATATATATATATATATATATATATATCTAACTAACATATCACATCTAACTAATATATATCACATCTAACTAATAGTGTGTAGGGAAATAACTATATACTTTTCACAAATGTAGGTACTATAAACTTTTTTATTTACTGCCAGTTTCTTTGCCTCTTCTTCTTTTCTTATGTACGGGCTTCCCATATCCTTTTTATTGTTATATTGCCAAGTACAGTTAATTACTATGTTGGAGTGAAAAGTATTTTATTTTAACTTAGATTTAACCTAATAGAATAGCAGTTTAAAGGTCAGGAATATAGATCAATTTTCCTTTTATATATTTATAGAAAACAGCATAATAATTAACAATATCTTACATATGTACAAAATGTACTTATTTGTAGTTTTCGATTTCCTCTCCATAATGGCCAATGTTCATCCTATTAGGTACATCCACCAGGCTCATGGCATGATACAACATATTTGCTTGATGGCGATTAAAAATGTGTTTTTCGTTTTTAAGTCTCGTAAGAAAAGGAATCTTTCCCACTTTCTTACGAGACGGGTATAGTAGTTCATTACTAGTATCCTCTTGTGGCTTGGGAGTAATACAGGGTTCCTCAGGTCGGTCACTAATTTTTGAATTATGATTTCTTATACGCTGTAAAAATAATTGAATATATTAGTTGAAATTTTCTGGTTTCCGTAATTTCTTCTAATATTTATTGCCATACAATGTGAATTCGTATGAGCTTCTTTACAGGCGTGGTACATAGCTATCTAGAACATACAAGTATAGTACTGTGGCTATTATTACCTGAAGCACATCAGAAAATAATCTAAAGTCCAACCTGAGATATGTACCTAAATATACGCAAAGCTTTATGTATATCAATGTTACTCCGTTAAAGGACATACAAGGCAAAACATTAAACAATGTTACAACTTATCTGTATATATTAATCCTAAGCTGTTATTTAACATAAAATTTAAACTATATAGTTGTTAAATATAATTGTCTTTATCACTGTATTAATCAGTATCACACTTTATCATTATCAGTAGATGAATTCACTTTTTAACGTACATACTTGGATATTATCAGTAAACTCAAAATGTGTGACAAAATGTTTAACTAGATAACTAGATAGGAGCCGTCTTATCGGGAAATATATATATATATATATATATATATATATATATATATATATATATATATATATATATATATATATATATATATATATATATATAGAACTACGCAACTTAAATAAACAACACATAAAAATTGGACATTGGACAAAAATTGGCTCACTTCGCAGTAACTGGAAATGAAATGGTAGACAAATATGCAAAGGAAGCTCTAGAACATGGAGGAAACTAACTATAAATGGCATCACACAGATATAATCCCATTATTATAAAAAAATAGGCTATCAGTGAGTATACAAACGTAGGTATATAATAATGACGAAAAAGGGAAATATTTTAAACAATCCAACAATTGCCCAACCTAAAACTCCACGGCCCAAACACCAAAGACTGACAGAATTAATACTCCAAAATATCAATCTGTAGACTTAGATTCAATCACTCGCGCTTAACTTTCTAAACAAATAAGTGTCAACTGAATATCTCCTGAACATCTGCCAACTCAAAAAATCCAGAAATAAATGAATTTATAAAAGACCTATATTGAACTAAAGTCTTAAAACCGATATACTCATATAGAGAAATTTACAAATTAATTGACAAATATAAAAAACGGTATAATTAGCACTATTAAAATATGACCACCATTGAAATATAGAATTATTGTTATTATTAAACTAATATTTACATATATTACTCTCTTATCCTTGTGCACATCCTTCTCTATACGCGGCGCGGTTCAGTGAGTGCGTGATTAAGACTAGAAGAATCCCAGTCACTTGTCATTTAAAAAAAAAATTAAAAATAAATTAAAAAGTTTATAAAAATAAACCGTTTATTGGTTTGTTTTTCAACTTTTACATTTTTTTATAGTTAATTTGGTTGACAAGGATACTTTGCGGCTTGTAGTTTCTCTAGCCTTAATCACAATTCAGATATAATACGATTAAAATCTGTTAGTTTTAATCGTATTATATCTCGTATTAAATAAAAAAGAAAGGATAGTAAAAAAAAATTGATAGTAAGAGTTAAATTAGAAGTTATTATTTGTATATAGGAGAGTTAGTATGTAAGATATTGGGTAAAAATAAAATATGTATGTCACTTGCCTCTTAGTCAAAATAAAGTCGGAATTCACTGCGCTAATAACTTCACTGATTCTAGTTATTAAACAGACGAAAACAAAGAAAATAACACTTTTATTGCCTTGCATCTTTCAACTACTAAATTAAGTATGTACTAAAACCCTTCTACCAACCTCATTGAAGCAAGTGGTTTTATATGTACCTACCAAGAAACTAATGTACATATTTTTGTTTCTTCAACCAATCACAAATACACAGCTCACTTTAAAATTAAATTAAGGGATAATAACAGGTACAAAACTAAAAATCCGATGCTGCTAAATACCTATTAGACATTGAGACAGTCAATTGTTGTTAGTAATCGTCGTACTGATTGTTAATGATGATAATGATAATGATAATATAGAAGAGTTGGCGAAACTGTACTAATAGTAGGCAACAAATTCTGCTAGTGGCCCAGCCATGGATAACTGGCTATAATAATGTGTTTTACTGGTAATACAGATATCTGGGAGCACACACAGGTCATTTCAAATAATGAATTCCTGTTACAAATATCTATGATAGGTGTGTACTATCAACGTAAAAGATCCTACAAACATATTGAATCAATAAGTATATATAGCGCAGTCATTGATGATAAAAATAAGCTATTATCCTCCTCCGAATTCTTTGAACCTCCATCGATTTTCGGGAAAATTTGGAATTACGCTCATCTTACCCTTAACTTCAAAAGTAACATACCGGGCACAAGTCGGGCTTGTGCTTTTTTCGTTTTAGGGGTGAAAACTATCCCTTCGTCAAAAAATAGAAAAATGCAGGTTTAAACATTTTATGGATTCTCATCTCATATAATTATGTAGAACAATCTTCTTTCATATTTTCGAACGTGATTTACGATGTATTCCAAATTTTCAACCCTTCAAAACCACCGAAAATGAACGAAAAAATTGTATGATTTAAATTTTACCTACAGATATAGAGTACAGCGTTTCATTTTCAACATATTTTTTTCGAAAAAAATGCGTTTTAACCCATTCAAATTTTAGGATTATATGAGTAATACTAAAATAAAGTAATTTGTAAAGGGATAACGGTGAACTCCATATCCATTCTGGTGGGAATGGCTGGGGTTTTAGCGCTTATATTTTTATCAAAAATTTGAGTGACCATTTCTACATCGTAATTCGCTTAGTTATAATGCAATATGCGTCAGTTTTCCGTTATTTAATGTTGTTACTTCGAATTAAGTTGTTGCTAAAAAAAGTCTTCTTCAACGAGCCATAACTCCCTTTATTTTGGACGTAGCGCATTCATAAAAAACTCTGTTTTCTTATGAGCTTTACTTTTGGCCTTTGCAACTTTTTTCAGAGAACGCAAAGTTTTCGAGTTATTCGCGAAATACCATCCAAAAACATGTAGGTAGGTACATGTAACATGTAACTCGACAAATATCGATATATCGAAAAAACCTTTTTTTTACAATTTATCCCTCCATCCATTTCCGGAGTTAGTTTAAGTGAAAACATCTCCACCCCCAAAAAAGGGTGGCATGCACCCTTCTGGGTCTTTTGTTAGGCACTTTTGTTATGTTATAAATACCAATACTTGATTTTGATTAACATGATAATATTGGAAAATACAATAGGAAAGGAAATAAATAGTATTGACTTCTGATATAATAGTAAAAGTTAAAAGGAAAAAAATTACATGCATATATGAATTTAAAAAATATATTTCTGGATCATAAAAACAGTGACGTCGCATGTGGGACAAAGAAATGGGGGGTCACTCAGTACTTAGGGTTACGGTAAGCCACCATCGCAGCCAGCATCGCAGGCAATTTTTTTTGAGAATTTCAAGCTCGTGATTTTTACTTCAAAATCTCTGTAACGCTGTTCACATAAATATTAAAATACATTATTCAAGACACGTTCGCGGGAAACTCCTGTATTAGGTTTAGGATTAACGTGTTACATATTCATATATATTCATTTGAAAATTGTTCAGTTCTCCAAGGTTCAGTTCTTCAGGTACGAAAACAAAACAAAGCAATATTCTTTGATGGCCAGAAACAAATAAAATATTCTTAATGAACTACCATACATCAACAAAGTTAAAAGAACATCATCCTATTTTCTTTTTTGGCAATGAAAATATTTACGCGATTTTCAATGCCGTTCATGTCCATGAGTTTTGTCTCAACCACCTATAGAGTGGCATGAAGAAGATAAGTTTTGGACCCTTTTAGCGCAAAGAAGTATCTTTCTGTAGATGCCGATGTAACTGAGAACTAATTCAAATAGTTCCCTAGTATTCATTATTGGACTAGTTCTTGGTGCAGGTCTATTGGTCACCACTGGTGTAGAATTTTTTCACCTATATACAAAATAATCTCTTTAGAATAAATATACAGGGTATCCCATTTAAAAATCAAAAATTGGTGATATTTGCTGTGAAACCGAAAGTAGTAAAAACATGAAAAGGAGGTGGAAAATACGCCTTGATAACATATGATACGTGCCAAGTTTCATTTTCATCAGTTAACAAATAAAGAAATGGCAACCGGATGTGTGCTAGGTTTAATAAAATAATTTTTTTAAAAATTAAAAATGCCAAAAATAGATACACATTTTTGTGATTTATTATTATGCATTTTAATGGGTAATCATAAAGTTACAATAAAACTTGATTAGTGAATACTTACAAAAAAATAATATAACAAAGCGGAAGTAGAAAAAATAATACATTCTTCGGGAAAAAAGTGCATCTATTAACTGCCTATATATTATAGTGAAAAGTATTTTATTTTTTAGATATTTTTAAGCTAATAGAATAACAGTTTAACAGGCCATAAATATGTAGATTAATTATCTTTTTATATGTTTACAGATAAAAGCCTAATTAACAATAGACAATAGAATTAACAAGAATACTACATAATACAATCGTTTTTATACTTTTTTCAATCTCTAGGACTACCTATATACCTACATATACATATCTTACTGCTATTACTTATTATTTATTTGAACTCTTCGCTTTCATTTCCATCAGGGCCAGTGTTGCTCCTCTCAGGTACGTCCATGATGGACCTTTTCTTACGAGACCGGGATGGTAGTCCATCACTGGTATCCTCTTCTGGCTTGGAAGTATTCTCTGGTTTCTCAGGTCGATCACTCATTTTTGTATAATTATTCTTGTACGGTCGAAGCTGAAAAAATAATTAAATATTGTCGTTGATGAACATTTTCTGTCTAAGATTTATTGATAATACATATAGACCAGGCGTCAGGGTTTTTTGGTTATAAAAATTCCTAAGAGATTTTGTTTCTATCGCTTCTTTTATGTTTAGAAAGAGATTTATTGAAAATGCCTCCTCCAATTAGGTTCGGAATACATTGTTTGAATATAAATACAACTACTGTAGAATTGGGTGCTGTGCTCCTACCCTAGAATTAGAATATATAGAACTCCAGTTCCGTGCAACTTACTTGGTGTATATATCTAAAAGGAGCTGAACGTCATGTATACTCTTTTTAAATTAATGTGCTATAATACAGCAGTTCTCAACAGTTTTTTAGGGTTTCGATATTTTCACATCGAATTTATTTTTTCGATGTTATCAGTTAACATCGATGTTTTTCGTTTTCATCGATAATTAAATATCATGATTAATGTTTGATACTCGCTTTGATTTATTTCTGAATATGACTTGAATTGAAAGCTATTGGAAAATATAGCAACATCTTTTTTTAAAGTACCTAAAGCTAATATAAACAAAAGGAGGAATTGAAATAAAAAAAAACAATATATCAAATATTTAACATTAGGTATACATTATGAAATATGCAAATTCGATAATAATGTGTGTTGAAAAATAGGCATCTAATTAACTGGTATGGCTCCAAATAACCAAACCTCTATACAAATTATTATTTGCATCCAACATAATTCAATAATACACATTATATCTTCAAACTCAATTAACTACATAATATATCATATATCCACAAAATACGTTTGACGTTTTGACTATTATGTTATTATATTATTATATTTGACGTTTTGACCCTAAGTTTAAATGAAAAAGTAAGTTTGCACTAGCTAGATACTCTACATACGCCGAGCAAATAACACAAAACAGTCAAGACATAGGCGAGGTTAGCTGATCAGTTGTTAATAAATTGTGGTTCGATGATTGCCTACGATGCATGTTTGTAGGCGGATAAACCAATAGAAGAGGCCGATTTTCAGATAGTGCCGCAGATCTGTTAAGGATCTTGAAACTAAAAAACTATAAAACTGACGGTACCGGAATACAGATTTTTCCTGCTACAACGGGCATGAAACCATTTATGTTTCTTTTGACCTGCCTTTGATTTGATTTGAATATAAACAATTTGTTGAACAATCAGTTGAAAGAAGAAAATGTGATAAATTGGCACCTATAAGGGCAATATTTAATGTTTGTCGAAAACTGCCAGGGTGCTTATACCTCAAGTAACAATTCAAGCACTGGTGGATGCTAAAAGTTTTTATGTTCTAAATATGGAGGTTTACGTGGGTCTGCAGCCAGAAGGATCATATAAATTTGCAAAACCTATTGCAGGAACATATAGAAATGTAACATTTGACAACTGGTACACAAGTTATGAGGTAATAAAGGAACTCCTCAATCAGCATAAGCTAACAGCTGTTGGACACATGAGAAAGAATAAAAGACAAATACCTTCTCAAATGTTATCGTTAAAGAACAGACCGCCATGTTCTAGTTTATTTGTTTTCCAGGAAAACATGACTATAGTTTCTTATGTACCGGTAAAAGTTAGAATCGTAATTGTACTATCAACATTTTATCATGAGAATAGAATTGAGGAAAAGTCTGAAGATAACAAACTCCCTGAAATAATTCAATTCTACAACGAAACCAAAGGTGTCGATGTACTAGATGAACTCTCATCTACATATAACGTAGCTCGTAATAGTCGGCAATGGTCACTTACTGTATTCTCTTCCCTCATGAATACAGCTGGAATAAATTCCCAAATCATCTTTCGTTTCAATACTAATGACTGGTTTTTAAAAAGAAGAGAATATTTAAAGACATTAGGTTCATTATTGGTGAAGGACCACGTTGAAATCCGCAAAAATAATCCAAAACTAAGGTATTGAGGAGCTCAATTAACAAAATGGGTGACGATCTAGAGCCGGAGCCAAAAAGGACTAAACTGAAGCCAGGCCGTTGTTCAAAATGCCCAAGAGCCAAAGATAGGAAAACCAAATATAGCCGCAAAACATGTGATGACTATTTATGACTAGAGCACGCTATATTTTTCTGTGAAATTTGCAGCACTTTTGAGGACGTATAACTTTTTCCATATTTTATCAATTTTACTACTTTTTTCTGTAGTTTGTAACTTACTTCGTCGTTATATAGGACATATTAATATTTTCTAAAAGAGATACTAATAACTTTTTTTATATAATGTGTATTAAAGATGTTCATCTTAGTTCCTAAAATGTACATTATGTATATTCCTCTGTAATATTTGAGAATTATATTTTTTATTTTATTAAAATATTTAAAAGATATTTTTTTATCAATCTACAACAAATATATTAGGGAAAGATTATTACCATATCCCACCTGTTCCAACTTATAACTTTTTATCACCTTTTTTGACATACATGGTCCACTTTCTTATACAATAATGTATTGAAGACTAAAATATTGGTTAATATTCACAAAAATATAATAGTTTATTATAAGGTTCTATTATAAAATGGTCAAATTATCATTCAATATAAAAATTATATAAAATCCCGAAAAATAAGTTATAAAAAGGAATGCCATTTTCATTCCTGAATAATCTATACTTAATATTTTATTGTAAAAAGAGCACGCGTGTATATAATGCAGTATTTATCTATTTATATTTATTTAATGTTGCTCTGACATTTTTTCTTCTGGCAATTTTTAGTACATATTAATAACTCTACAATACTGAACTTACTTAATAATTATTACATTACCTAGTTTTGGATCTTCTGATAAATAACGTTGCAGCTATTACCTACATTTCCTGATTATTTAACTTTTCTTACTTTCATCTTTCAAGTACCTACTCAACTTCTCAACTTCTCAACTACGTAATATGATCGACCAAGCCTAAACTATTTCCACTAAAATTGCACTAAAACACTTCTACCGGCCCAATAAAAACAAGTAACGTTCTACCTATGTAGTACCTACCAAGAACTAATGCTCCTATTTT
>CAXKVY010004132.1:0-29321 GCA_964058915.1 Tetropium fuscum
ATCTTCTTAGACATATAGTAGAATATGGGTATATTTTATGTGTACTATATATACCTCCTATTCTATATTCTTCTTATAAATGGAATAAGAATTAAAGAATCCTTACTGAGTCTTGTCACTTCGGTAAACGAAAATATCTGCATAAAAATAAACAGTGTTCTAGTGTCAGGTAAAAAAAATACAAAACAAAAGTTAAGTGACAATAAAGATGTTGTTCTAAAGAAAAACTGTTCATAAAAAATAAAAGAATAATTATATTTTTAACACAATCATTTGTATATTAGGTATATTATTTATTTATGTATGCTTTTTCCGATATTTTTTCATCTTTTTCGAAAGAGCCATGATCTTCAATATCTTCTAGATACATTGTGGAATATGGGTATCTTCCAATATTCCTTTTATTGTTTCTGACATCTTATATTTTATCTCTTCCCTCACTTATCCTTCTTGGCTTTTTAACAATCAACCTCTTTATGTGGCCATCGCTGATTTTTTCCATTAGATTAAACTGAAAGGATGCAAGGTTAATATTCATTGGTTCTCCCCCCATTCATCCCTAGCATTTTAAAGCATTTTATAAAACTATATCGACTTTTTATGAGATAGAAATACAATTTATATAAGCTACGACTCTAGGCAGGAAATTTCACATACATATAATAGTTTCACATACAATAGTTTAATTTTAGTTAATTCACATATGATAGTTTCACATATAATAGTTTCACATACATATAATATAACAATTATTTTTATCCATTACCATTTCGTAAACGTCGATGCACTTGTTGCACTTGTTGCATTTTATGCACATACTGAATTTAATAAAATTCCTTAGCCACTAAATATACTTATTCAGTTATTGTTTATTCAGCCATTGTTTGTCATAGTCGCGAAAGTTCACTAAATACATACACTATGACGGAATAATGACATTAGTAGCAGTAGTGTTAAATTAGAATAAGAACGTAAATATAGCTGATTGAATAAGATCATGAATGATGCAATGAGTTTAAAACTCGAAATGATTGAACAGCACACGATGTATGAGGAGCACAAGTTTTCGTTCTCCTAGATGTCCCCATATTTCTCGATGTCGTCATGGGCTCAGATATTTATTGATGTTGGGTACCGAAAAGCTCATCGATGCTGTTTTTCAGTTCAGTGGGTGAAGGTCACGGTGGCAGTCGGGGACGTGGTGTGTGGGGTGGCAGGAGAGAAATCAGCTGAGAGCGCTCCTCGCGTACAACTAGCACTCCCGTGCCCCGCAAGCTCCCATTCACTCATTCAGACCAACTGGCGTGGAATGTGCATAAAATCAGTCAATGTGATAAATAAGAAACCTAATTCAACCATTGGTCTTGGTATCATTATCCAAAAGTTACCTCACGAATATGTAACATGGCAACTGATTAGTATCAATCGACTACAACACCCACAAGGAAGTCACTGGGCCAAATAATATATACGCCAAGCAATACTAGTTCCTAGCAATTTACTAGAATGATTGCCATAAATCTGCCGACAATAATAAATAAAAGCAACAAACTAAAATAATTACCGGGGATGCAATGCGATAATGTAATGTTAATTTGGAATTACTTTGTGTTTTGTTAAATAGCATACTTCATTAAATATCTTGTACATAATATTTCAGTGCTGGATAACGTTAATAACATAACTTAGGATAACGTGAACCATCCATATAATTAATCTTATGGATGCAGTTAAGAGTTATCTTTAAAATATTAGCAGATACTGTTAGTCACCCTATATCTCAACGAACGATAGCATAAGTGTGTTTGTGGATATTAAAATAATTCTTTTCAGAAAACTCAACGGAACTTTGTAATTCATTAAAAATAGCAGAAAAATGCAACTGTTAACAACCCAATTGAAAAAAAAGATGTATACCCGCGTAATAGAACTGAATCTAGATGACAGAGTGGGTGCAATACATGGGACCCCTAATAAATATTCCATGAGAGTTACAATTGTAGATAAAATACAAGGAATTATGATAGACAAAATAATTGATACCACTGGGGATTTAAAAAGGAATGAGATGCAAAAGACTTGGTATTTATGATGACATTATCCAATGAGATACTAATACCCGATCGCCCCAACTTTTTTTGTTTAAACAGAGAATACTAAAGGAATCCATAAAGTCGTCCTTAATTACATAGCTCCAAATCCATAGTTGTCCTTAATTTATTGTTTGGTTGCAACAACACTTTTCCAGGATTCCTAAGCTAAGTATCTGTTAGACTTGGCAACGCTATAAAAATATAATAATGTTATCTCTTTTAAAGTTTATATTGGACACATATGTGAAATGGGAGACTTGAAGGTATTGAATTCTAACCACACTTCATGTAATTTACTTACCGAAGCAATTTCTAACGAACAAGCAACGAACCGAAACTCTTGTTATATTTTCTTAGATACAGGTAAATATCAATATTTCATTATCGTAATTTTGTAACAAAATCATTTTATATTGTTTATCGGAAATATGTCTTGGTAAATTTTTTGACGGGTGGTTATTAGGTATCTTATTCCGCTAGAAATTTGCCGGGAATGTTACTCCAATCTGCCCGTAATGTCTGAAATACCGAAGGATTGACAGAGTATAGAAATATAAATACAAACAAGAAGCAAATAAAGTGTTGGAGCATGCTTAAATTTAAAATAACACCTTCAATAAGTCTTTATTTCGTTATCCGAGAGTGTGCCGGCATAAAATCTATTTGGTGCCGAGCCTTCCATTTTCTGTTCTTTGCTCGGTGTGCAGCGGGAAACCGCGCGGAAAATTGTCAATTCGGTTTCCTTCGGTGTGACATCAGACAAGGAAATAATAACACAGATAAACTCGAAGTATCAACTACACCCTCCATCACTGTAGATTGGAAAGTCCGCGCTGAGTCACACGAGCTGTTTCTATTTTTTGCTAAATACCACGATATGGCAGTACAGAGATGGGGAAAAAGTACAATACAATTGATTGAAGAAAATTGATAGATTGTCTTAGTACTATTATATATTGAGCCAAAGCACACATTAATTGTTGTAAACGTATGCACTAGAGGATGATTACTGAAAGAATTTATAGTCCCTGCATACTTTCTACTTCATTAGCGTGATATCTAAAATCCTTGTGACTTCTTATAATTGCCAGTAGTTCTTTCTTATCTTTGAATTCTTAGAATACAGAGTGGTGTATAAACTACAGTATCAACTACACCCTCCATCACTGTCGATTTGACGGCCCGCGCCGGATCACACAAGCTGTTTCTATTTTTGCTAAGTACCACGATATGGCAGTACTCGGCAGTACACAGATGAGTAAAAAGTAGGTACATTGAATGAATGCAACTGATTGAATGAAGTTGATAGATATTATAATGCACGGTTTCTAATAATATGTATGTGTAGTTCAACGACCGGCAACCCTGACCTACACAATGTTTTTCATTGGCGTAGGCATTTTTTTAGGGGGGTGAAAGTAGAAGGTTTTTATATGCATATTTTCAACACCACAGCTGATAATTAATGCAAGTTTCGACACCACTCATGAAGTTTTGCTTTCAGCGCGTTACCATTTCGTCGGTGGTTCGCTAGTAGCCATATTTTCAGCAAGAAACAAAAATAATATGTACAAGACAGCCGTGATATCTACAAAGTAGCCGTGAAAAATAAACTTTAAAACGGAAAAATAAAATAAATATACTTGCAATACTTGCAATTGAAATACAGTCATATTTATTGTGTAAGTAGGTACCTCCTAACCTACCAAATCGTCAACACAACGCTGATTTACTTTGACTCAATGCTTTTGACAAAGATCAGGGCTTGTTTGTTAATAGGTACCTACATAACTAAACCGAGACTAAATACAACACATTTTTAAAAACCAGCTTCTCATCGCAAAGTGATTTCCAATACACTTTTTACAGCCAATAAAAATTAGAATCTGACCTTGAGGTATTTTACCGTCATTGTAAATTTAAATTTCATTCGTGGCTTGGTAGGTACACGGTTTTAATTTTATAAACAGTCTATAAAATTTTTAATTTTGCCCACTGATGTAAATTATTAATTTGTGATCTAGGATGGTAGGTACCTACATACAAATAAAGTCAATGGACAATAGATACCTACTTATGTAATAAATCAGACAGCGTTTCCAGTTTTCGTAAATCCCAATAAAACGCCAAACTTATATCTTTGTATTTATAACCTAGCGGCCTCAAGCACTGGGATGTTTTTTGGATAAAATTATTTGAGAAATGTCTTAAGTGGAGGAGGTATCTATTAGTACCTACCTCAGTACACGACAGTACCTACTTCGAGCAGCCCATAAATCAACTGTTTTTTTGTTAAAGTCGGCTCTGCTCTAACCCCCACTATCCATTTTTGCCGTCAAATAATATTTTCCTTACATTTTTTAACATAGCTATCCTATCTCGTAAATAAAGCAAGGTCTGGTGGAAATCTGCGTTTTTCAGGTTTCACACGAAACGAACAAAAATTTTTGCCGTAAACGTCTTGCTTCGCCGTTTTGTCTTTTTGTATAAGCTCCAGGATAAAAACAATTTACAAAACGGGACATACAATTTACCTACCAACACTAGGAGGTACTTAGGTACCTCTGAAAATACATAAATACCTAAGTATCTGTACTGAAAATAAATAATTAGTTTATTTTTAGTCACAGGACTTTTTTGTTTCGGCAGAGGTACCCTACCTACACCGCTCAAATAATAAAAATAACCGTATTATATTGTAACACAATAACATTTAAACAACACTATATATATATATATATATATATATATATATATATATATATATATATATATATATATATATATATATATATATATATATATATATATATATATATATATATATATATATATATATATATATATATATATATATATATATATATATATATATATATATATATATATATATATATATATATATATATATATATATATATATATATATATATATATATATATATATATATATATATATATATATATATATATATATATATATATATATATATATATATATGTATATATATATATATATATATATATATATATATATATATATATATATATATATATATATATATATATATATATATATCTCAATCGACGCGAATGACCGTTGCAGATTATAGAAATGAGCGCAAGACCGGCAAACCCGCCACTGTAAGAGATCCCAACGTTTGAGAGTCCATAGGGACTGTCAAACTTAACAGAGACGGCGCGTCATTCATATATATATATATATATATATATATATATATATATATATATATATATATATATATATATATATATATATATATATATATATATATATATAGGTATATATATATATATATATATATATATATATATATATATATATATATATATATATATATATATATATATATATATATATATATATATATATGTATATATATATATAGTGGTTAAGTGGATGGATATATGATTTTATAAAGCACCACGTTGGGCGCCAATTGAGATTATATTTAATTTATATAATGATTTATATATTTTATGTTATATGTAATTTTGAAATAGTGAGATATTGTAATAGTAGTATGATGGAGAAATATTCAACTTGTTTAGGATACTTACTCTATTTACTTCCCTATTGAATCCTTTTCTTTTATTATGGGCGCCAGTTCTATGAACAGTGATTTTTATTTATTTAATTGAGGGATCACTTTAGTTATGAGCATTCTATCGTCTTAGAGGAGGTCCAATTAGGCTTATTAATTTTCATATAAAATTTGTGTAAAAGATTGTTTGATAAATGACGTTCATGACTCAACATAAGTGAATTTAATTGTATACAAAATTTTTCTTAAAAATGTTATTTTTTGTGAAGCTCAGAGGTGTATTAGTTTTTTAAATTATTCCCTGAAATTGTAAAACAAGAAATAAGAAGATTTGACTGCATATGATTATGTTTATTATTAGCTTTGGTAATTGTGAAAAACAAAATCTTAGAACCTTATTCCTATCCTGCGACAAAAACCTACATAACAAATATAATTACATGGAACCAAGTCGTCTGACACAACATTTAATAATATTAGCAAATTTAGAATGTTTTAGTTTAGTTTTCTTAGTTTTTTAGGTTTATTGCCTTGTAAAATATGTTAATCCTTTTATGAACTTTCACAAAACTTGTTACTTTCGATTTCACTAACTACACACTGCTGCTGGGCTCTCGTGGTGGTGGCACTGGTGGTGTCATCGCTGCACTGCCCCTGGAATGCTGACTGCCTTCTCTGATATCTCGCCTTGGGTTTTATTTACCCTTAAATTTATATTACTTGCTGCTGGGCTGTAGTTTTTACTCTGCTGTCACTTTGATCACTGTAAAAGTTTGTTTCCTTTTCTTGTTGGATATATTGACTACAAATTATCTTCCACTGGGCTGGGACGTTTCCAAGCCTTTCCCTGCTTTACTCGTAAAAACGACGAAAATATTTATTCATGCAGTTTTCCTGCTGCTAGACCATATACACCGGCTGTTGCTTCCATGAATGCCGTAACTAAACTCTTTTTAATTGTTGGTAGTTACATATTTATTCATGCAGTTTTCCTGCTTCTAGACCATATACACCGGTATTATTGCTTTCTTAGTACAAATTAACACTTATTATTTAAATTTACATTTACTTTTTACTAATAATTTTTTATAAAATTCACGAGCGTGGGTGTTGCTTCCATGAATGCCGTAACTAAACTCTTTTTAATTGTTGGTAGTTGCTACGGATGTAACGTATTAAAAAAACAGATGCAATTTCCTGGTTACCTATTTCTTTCTTGTTCTGTTATTTTGATCTGGCCGATCAGATTAATTCATAATATTTGATTTATTTAGTTTCACTTTAAGCTATTACACTTTGATTATCACATAATATAATTTTGAATTCCGAATACTTTCATACAGTAAATTTCAATTTCTGTCGTGTAACTTCACTTTCTGTGTGGCGCGTTCCCTCCACTTTATGTCCTCAATTAGGTACATACAAGAACAAACGTATTTTGGAAGCTGGCATTTTGAATACAATAAATATATCCATAGTAAACAGCAGTGTCAATGTGCGGTGGAAATGGTTTTTCGCTACTTGCTAAACAAATTGTAAACGTACCCAGAAATACAAGTAATCTAAAATTGATGTAAAACTTCTAGCTATTGTTGAAGTTCACAATAATATAGACATTATATTAATGGGAGATAAACGCAATTAGTGAATAATAGGATACCGTTGTACCGGTCGAAGCGTTTGGTCTTTATTCTAGCAACGAAGCGAAACTCTGTACGAATTCAATCTCATTAGTTTAAAACAATCTCGAAAATTACAGTCAAAGCATTTGGCGTAGTGAACGTCATCTCACGCATAATCACCATTATCCTCACCTACAATTTTAACGTAATCCTGCGCTCTTGGACGCAATAGTTCAGCTTGGTAACTTATGGATTGCGTCTGGAAGTTCTAAATAAACCCACGCTGTCATGTATTGTATTAAAAATTAGCGATTTCTTTCGGATGAAACGTGAAACAGTTTATTTGTACATAAATTGCAAAAATAGTTATGTTGGCAACATGAAAATGATTAAACTCGAGGACATAAAAATATACGTAATTAAGGGAGTTGTTATTTAAGCGCACTAAATCTATTACAGCTTAGCTCGCTTGCGTTTCAATAAAAGTCAATTACATTTTCTAATTAAAACCTTGTATGAGCACATAGCATATAAAGGGCCGGGGTATGAAACCGATCCTTGGTCGGGGTGCGAGCGCAATTATTACACTCTCACCATTTCAATTACAACTTCAAATTACTTTTCAGATTCTTTAATAAGAACTCGGAAAGCATCTGCACGATTCCTATAACTGAAAAAACTTAGGTTCGCTTTACTTATCGTTGTCTTTTTATTATATAAATACAAAGTGCACGTGGAATTTTAAGCAACGGCTAAAATTAAGAACAAGGTAATATATTATTCCCATCTAATATGGCGGAAATATCATTTATATATTTAAATTACAATATCCACTAGCATTCAATTCGGTTTTAGACCTAAAAATTTGTTAGGTGAATAAAAATCACACTGATACATAACTTATATTACTGTTATATGTTTATTTACTAAATACTTATTAAGTAGTTCCTCGTTTGTTTGATGTTTGCAGACAAATCAATAGGCTGTAGTATTCCTGTCTTGGTTGCTGATTATTCACAACGTGTTCATAACAATTAGTAAATATCTGCAATCGTCTTCAGGTAACCTTTTCGAATTTTAGTGTAAGAATGATTTCCATCTTGAGGTTATAGTACAAGCTTATTATTTTACTTTATATTTTTGATAAATAATTTGTTATTGTAAGAATTTATAATATGATACTTTACCATTTGCTTTACTGACTTCTGAATCTACTCTTTCTCTGTATTTTTATTACTTATGGCCTATATCTGAGTCAATCCCGCTGTCATAGTCTGTCGGTTGTAGGAAGAAACTAACTTCAGCTGGATAGCTATAATATTCCCTATGAGTCACAATACTTGCCACCCCTAATGAACCAAAAACATTTGTTGAGGTAATCTTTGCAATCCACAATAAGGTCTTACGAAAATAGATCTATTGACTTATTCTATATTTTTAGAACTGGAATTGATACTTTTATATTAGGTATATGCACTGTCGAATATTTTCTACTACATCGGGTAATGTTCGGGACAATTCATTTTCGCCTTTCTCGCACATTTTTTTGGTAGATTTTCAATAATTATTATACTATGTTTTGCAACATAAAAGCTCCCATGAAATTACTGGCAAGCTGATCATTGATAAGACTTTTGAAGCATTT
Organism: Tetropium fuscum; assembly: GCA_964058915.1. Taxonomy (NCBI): domain Eukaryota; kingdom Metazoa; phylum Arthropoda; class Insecta; order Coleoptera; family Cerambycidae; genus Tetropium; species Tetropium fuscum. The sequence continues at coordinate 8,927 of CAXKVY010004132.1, forward strand.
TCGAATTGTACTGTACTAGAATTGGTTTAAACGTGATAGTGACTCAGACAGCGTTTCAATGGCCAAGACGAAGACTGCGGTTTTGTTTTAGCACAGCGTTTAAATGAATTCTAGTATAGGTTGTATCATTTCAGCTTCTAAAAAAGGCATACCGGCCAAAAGCAATTACACAAAGTGCTATGCACAATGTATTATGTTTATTTTCTCCGTTTCCTTTTTCTCTATTAGGGGTAATATTCTTAAACTAGAAAGAATATCAGGCAGTGATGGGAAATATTATTGTTAACAATGCATTTTCCCATATTTGGCGGCTAGGGAGTGAAGGGACGGCTGAAATCTCCAATAGTATCACCACATATAATAAACTTTTTCTCAGTGTATGACTAAGTCAATAGTAAGATAATATAATTACCTACTCATATTTTAGTTCGTGTAAAATTATAAATAGAAATGTAAAATCCAAGTAGAGTTTCACTTCTTAACACTTCTCTTTTGATAAAGGTATTATTCGTAGTACCTAGTAAGAACTAGAATTAATCTCATAGAGACTGGTGCCTTATAAGACTATGGAATATTTAGTCATAGGATAATACCAAATTCATCAGACGTTTAACAATAATTACTGCATCGTATAACTTTTCGTTATTGTTGGATTTGTAACCTGGGATTGTTTTTATTAAACAAAGCAAACAACTTCTTTACCGTCTACTAGAAGATAAGTAAAGATAAAAGGAAGCCAGCGAAACGTTTTTCATTCTCTTACAGGTACATTTAATTTCGCCTTTTTAAAAATGCAAAGCCTCCTCGAAACAAAAACGTATAGAAGTATGTGTGACAATTAAAAAGTTTGTAGCCTTTGCTGGTGAGTGGCAAAGAGAAGGTAGTTGTCAGCTTCTAATTACAGTGATGACTACCGGAACCATCATGTAGAGTGAGGCATTGTTTCGTTGCAAGTTTACGTGTGTTCATTATATTTTCTGTTCCCCGCGGCTACGCCATCGGCGACTCGTCTCCCGACAAAAATTGCAGTAAATATTAACTATGGAAAATCTGTGCAATTAACATTAAAACCCAACATTGGTTTAAGTCCGTTACCGCTTTCGGAGGAAATGCCGCGATTAATTCCAGATTATTATACCCTTCACTGTGAAGTCGAATAGTAAATCGTATTTAATCGGGTAAAAATTAAAATCGACAATGGCCCTATGCAAAAAATTGAATTAAAAGTTTTCGTATCAGCACTTAATACTATAAATAATATGTGTGGATTCTGTTATATGAATTTATTTTAAAAAAGTTATTGAATATTAAATTTTAAACGGCCCGTTTCGCGTCGAAACGTCGCGAACTAGAAACTTATTTTGAAAAGGTCACACAGTAAGTCTTTTTCCTATGGAATGAACGCCATTCTTTTTGTATAAAAACAATTTTTTTTTCACGTTTTGTTGTTTATCTTCGCTTATAAGCATTTTTAGTACAGCATATGCATTGAGAAAGTTGTTCCTTATGAAATTATGAAAAATACAAGCTCAAGTAGAGGTCGCTAAGTGCAATTGTTAATTTGGCTTCCAAAATTGGAAAAGTGTAGTATTTTCACAATTTTTAAATTACAAGCTATTATACCTAGGGATCTGATATGTGTATGTTAATCCAAACGTGTAAAAAATTTCAGCATGATCGGTATAATATTTCTCAAGTAATTAACAATAAAATTTTTTTGCAGCTTTAATTGACATCTTGCGTCATTTTCCCTAGAAAAATCATAAATCTATTAAAACTTCATGTCCCGAATACGCCGATTTTCTGAGGTTTTGTACTCGACTCCCTTTTTATTCGTGTCGTAAATGTTTCTATAGGGAGAGCTATAGAGAAATTTTTAACAATTAACAGCGAAATATTTAACCAACTAACATAAAACAACCATTAACATTGCTTGGAATAACAAAAAAAATCTTTGTAATTCGTATATAGTCGTATAATAAACTGGAATATATCATATAATCAAGTCCTACGTGATAGCATATCCGCTATGAGGAATTTCCAACTAGCCATATTGTGAGATCCCGTATGATCGCTGCCTGTGATCCGGTGTAATTTAACCGATACCTCTTTGCTCCTCCAGACGCAAAGGAGGATGTTAATTAAAATGAAGGACCAGCCACCCGCATGTTGTCCAACAAATCAACAGACTTGAATCTAGAATTAATTACTAGTTTAATTGAAAATTAATTGATGATAATGTGAATAATTTAAATTTTAATTAAATCCTTAATTATAAAACAGATTATAAAATACTAAGTTAGGTACCACGCAGTTAATTAAAATATTATGTATAAAATGTGCTGCGTATTAATGGGGTTTCGAAGGGACGTCCTTTGATTGTTGATACTGCAATAAATGTACTACAATGCATTTAAATGCATGAAGAAAAATATACATTAATGCATGAATTTTCACAAATAGAATGAAAGCTCGTGTTCAACATGACATATGCAGGTTCGTAGGATTATTAGTTTTCTTTACAGCTATGAGCTTTACAGCTAAATGAGATCTGTACATTTTTTGAATAGCAGGTTATTATATTAGATATTACCTATTATCTAATATATTTGGATATTTTATGTAGGTTATTGTTCATATAAAGAAACACAGGTTATTTGTTACAGGTTTTTTCTATGGAAACACAACGTGCCTCTTTTTTAACATCAACAGGTTGCGGGCCCAGAACACCCAGAACAGGGAAGCGCAATTAAAAGTGAAGAAAAAAACGTGAGAGACAATTAAAAAGGAAAGAAAGCAAGTAAAAGGTTGTGCAACAAATGGTGAATATATCTTGAACGTCTTTGAAGGTAGTGATGTTAGTTGATCCTGACAAAATGACTGGAAATTGTGAAGCTACTTTAGAACTGCTTTTAAGAAAACATAAAACTGCAAGAAAACTGATTTTCATGACTATATAACAAAACGTTATATTTACTTTTGACTGTACAACTGCCAGATAAATATGAAACAGATTGAATTATATGAAAAATAAAAAAATTATCTAATGTATTTAATGTAATGATTAAACATTTTTTTGTTCTCAAGCTGGAAATGAATGAAGATGTGGCTCATAATTTAAAAAATCTGAAACAGTTAACAATAAAAAATAATCTTAGAGGCGAAGTTCCGTAAACAATGCTGCTAACACGTATCTTGTATATATTACCGAGTCTGTGGAAGATAGAAAGAAAAATATAGAAAAGTTAACATGAATACTAGTAACGTAATAAAAAGAGCAAGATTATAAAGTACAAGAGCAGGATTATGCTCATGAGGCACCTGTCGGATTAGAGTCAATATTTATTTCAATTACTTCAGTTTCTGATTTAATAATTTTCCTACCATTCTTAGTTCTCACATATACCAAACCATTAAAAGTCCATACAGATTGGCCCACAAGTTCGCGAGTATTTTTAAACAATTCAAATTATCCCCATTAAGCATTTCAGTAATAATAAACTGTGATCATTTCAAATGCTTTTTATTCAAGAATCTCTTCACGAGTTCAACATGGCCTGAAACCTTGTTGAAATTGCTCAGCTAATTTATCAACACGTGTATTAATTAATAACTTTAATTGCTTGATTCGATCTGGTACTCATTATATAATTATCTCGCCAGATAGTACTGCAATGTAAACACATGAAATCAATGTACACTTATAAACAATAAATTATATTTAACACTGCTTTTTAACTAAAAATTAATTATTAAAGTGTTTCGGAGATCTTAATACGTTCTCGTACGATGGCATGACAATCCAAATATATATAATAATAATAACAATATATATATATATATATATATATATATATATATATATATATATATATATATATATATATATATATATATATATATATATATATATATATATATATATATATATATATATATATATATATATATATATATATATCACGTCATAACGAATGTCACATAAAAGTGTCACTATGAGAAAAGCAGGTATTAATTGCAAACTCAAGTATAAATGACCAATTAAATAAATCGCATCATTCTGATGAGCCTCAATAAATGCGAAAGAGTTTGTATACCTTCTAAATGATTTGTTTCCGTATATACATCCAGATATACAACGGGTAAGTGTTTGCAGTTGCTCTAGTAATTGATTTCGGGTCTTCTCCCATGTATGTTATCTTCTTCTCGAACGACGCCTCGGCAGAATCACATCTGCCATCTTCAGGTTCTTGTTGCTGGTCACTGGAGCTATTGAACTGATCTCGTCAGTAACGGTTCCTTATATACTAATAGATGGTCATCATGAGTCATTGCAGATTTCGTTGAGCTTCGTGGAATGTCCTCTCCCCGTTGAGACAAATTGTGTTGGTTTTCAGGTGTTCTATTTTAAATTCAAGTATAAATGATCAATGGAACAAATCGTACACGGCTCTGACGATCCTCAATAAAGGTCAATAAGAATTTCAAAGCTAATGAATATATCCAGGGTGAAAATTGGATTTTTTTCGAATTTTCGAAGAAACAATTAATACATAAGATCAACAAATGATTTTAGTTTTGACTAAGCAAGCAATTTCTGTATCACTCCCTCTTTGAATGCTTCAGAACTCTATTGTTAATGTAATTCAAATATTCTCCAGCATATAATTGGGGGAAGTAGTTGTTTTTCAATAGGTTTAACAAGATTTTATGCATTTTAAAGTTTAACATCTGGATAACTGTATGCCTAATGCTTTTTTATATAATATGTTCAAATAGAACAAATATAAATAGTAGACTAGGTTTGTGTATTCTAAGAATTTGAGTTCCGTCAAAAACTAATGTCATAAAACGTCACTGCAAGTGTTGGAGTATTAATATTTTAAATTCAAGTATAAATGATCAATGGAACAAATCGTTCACTGCTCTGAAGATCCTCAATAAAGGTGAAAGAACTTGTACAACTTCTAAGTGGTTCGTTTCCGTGTGTATGTCCAGATATAGCACTGGTAAGTGTATCTTCCTTCTTATTCGTCTATGTGCTTATTTCTCTATGTAATGAAATGCTACAAACCCAAGATTACTTTTCACAAAACAAATATGTATATATATATATATATATATATATATATATATATATATATATATATATATATATATATATATATATATATATATATATATATATATATATATATGTATATATATATATATATATATATATATATATATATATATATATATATATATATATATATATATATATATATATATGTATATGTATATATATATATATATATATATATATATATATATATATATATATATATATATATATATATATATATATATATATATATATATATATATATATATATTTAGCACCGTTACCCAAACCAATTAATTATTAACACCATACATTACAAACAACTATTTATCTTCGAATTGAATAGTATGTTAATGGATTTATATGTGTTTATTGGAATATTGTAGCCATTATTCTGGGGAAGGTTGATTGGAAACATGTATTTGGGTACTAGATGTTGTTTTCATTGTGCCACTCAGCGCTGAAAATTGTTAGCAAAAGTGTTTATAGTAGAGTCTTAAGGATTGATTTATTGTTGCGATAAGAAACGGCTGGTCAGACTGTTTTGGATAGGTTGTAAACTGTAGTATTCCAGTTTTACATTTGAAGATCTGCAATCATGTGTTTACTACATATTGTAAATTTATAAACTTTATGTTTTAACATATTATATACCATGAGGAATGGATCGTATTGTATATATAATTATTGGAATTATATATAGACTTTTACAAGGAGGTTACCATAAATTTCTGTGGGCGCATCAAAATTAACACACTTAGATATTGGACATAATTTGAAAATTAATTTTCACGGGAACCGTCAAAATAATTTTGATTGTCCTTTTTTGGATTTTAAGTTTCTTCCTCAGATCTACGCCTTTAAAAAATGTTCATTCAAATATACGTTTTGAGTACATTACGAGTGGAAGAGTGATCTTTTTTTAATCACGTATTTATGTTTTACTCTGATTTCAAATCAGATACGCAGTTAAAGATTAAGAAACTCCAGTTTAATGTAAACATTTAAGAACTTAACAAGGTAGGTCATCAAAAAACATAAACTACCACTTCATAGCTCTGAGATTGGCAGTTTTTCATTAATCGATATCCCGCATTATCGTTTTGAAGAAACAGAAACCAATGATCATAGCAAACGGCATGGGCAAGGAAGGTATCGCAGAGCAAACGCGATCCATGATTAATTATGTTGCGTGCTTTAGAACGATCCGTAACAGCAGTAAATCTCTAGATACAACTTAATGCTACTCATAATATCCGAAGAAGTGTGTCCACTGTATTTAATAACTAGAAATCTACTGCCTCTAGCCAAGCAACGTTCATATACTAAATTAATCTTCATAAATTTCTCTACAAAAAAGGTCTTACAACTTTTTTACTAGGATCAATAATTAACTATTATTTAATCCTATGTTATGGCCTAATGCTATATTCAAGTAAGTCTTTTATGTATAATAATAGCAATTATGGACAAAGTGCTAATTTACATATTTCAAATTGAGTGCGCATGCGCGAGTTCGGTCTATAGTATGTATAATTTAATGTAGTGATGGATTAAAAGTGATAATGACTAGGGTAAATAACCAGTCAACATTTCGTCATTTCTAAATTTCTTTTAAGATATTATCATTGGAATTGTCTAGAACGTTAAAACAGTGCAAACAAATCATATATATATATTTCATATTTATGATACTTGCGCGCATGTATGTACGGACACAAAAAAGCACACCTTGGCGGTCGCTCTCAATTTTAATATAAAAATGACTCGAGCCTTTTGAACATTGAACGATATTTCGAAATATTTCCTTGATTTTAATTAATAATTTATTATCATAAATATTAAAAATTAATAATAAAAATGTGCAATGGTAAATGGTTTATATACGAAAATCTGAAAATCAACCGCCATTTTTCAATATGGCACAGCTTCAATTTTAGAGGATTTTTCGTATATTGTATATTTAATCCCGAATCCCAGGTGACATATGTACATTGAAAAATCTCAGGCACGCCTGTGTATTGACCATGCAATCTATGAAATGACATTTCATATGGTCTTTTATTTAATTATTTACATCGTACTTCTACATGGTACATACACCTTCTCAAATACCAACTTATAGAGTTTGATTCACTAGTAAACAGAAATAAAATATCACGTGGGTTTCGGGATTAAATGAAAGCCCGATATAATAGTACAGGCGGTATATGTTTTTGGTTGCGTGAATCGCATATGACCGCGAATTTTTACTTAATGGCTTCGAAATGTTATTAGAAACGGTTATTTCACTATGTGTCATTTCAAAAACCTGGGCTTATTTTTTTTATTAAACCAATAGGGAAAAAATCCCAAAAAATTACCAATTATTTTTCCTTTTCGCTCATATAACTCGGAGATATTCGTTTTAGAAAAATTTCGTAGAGGAGAAAAAAAGTTAAATTAGAATTTAGAAGTTAATAGAAATTTAGAATTAAAATTCACACATAAGAAAGCTGGTTGCGAATAAAAAAAATGTTATTATTATTGCAAATAACAAAAACAACTTTAAAAAATGGAAAATACGAGGTTATTACCGATTTTTATTCAAATACTTATTTTATATGTAATAACTTCATATTGGCCAAATATAACTTTTATTTGTTGTATACCATCACACCAAATTTGGTCAAAATCGGTCGTATAGTTACACATTATTGTGGGAAAAAATGGAATTTTCCCAAATTTAACAGAAGAAAAACTCTTACTAAGAAAATTTTTGAACTAAGAAAATTTTTTTCACATTTAAAAAGGGCTGAGTGAACTTTCAAATTCAAATGCATTTCAAATTTTGAAAAATTTCAATCCGTTAATTAGGAGAGCCCATTGATTAGATTTTTTAGATATTCAAATAAAAAATCCATACAAATTGATAAAAAAATATTTTAAAATATGAAAATTTAATTTAGCTATGAAATTATATTTAATAGGTATCTTATAATTATATTTAACTTTCAGTCATTAAAATTTTCCAGTCTACGAGTTTTATACATTGTCTTCGACTATTCCAGTCTACGACTTCATTCATTTGTGTCATCAATATGTTCGTCCTATTTCTTCATCTTCTAACTGAATGAGTTTTCTTCTGCCTCCAGTAAAGCATCCTTCTTTATTTCTCGGGAGTTCTCTCTTCATTGTAATCGTCTTCTGCGTCGATGTCCAAGGGTCTTTTGTGAATTGCTGTATTTTACATGATTGCCCTTGACAATTAGTACAGTAATCGGATCATTTTATACCATGCTTAACACAACTACACGATTTAGAACATTATTTTGTGCAGTTGCAGATACTAGTTTTTAATAAATTTTTCGGAACTAACCATTCGGTCAATTGGATAGGTTCTAATCCATTTTTGTCAAGCTCCCAAACCCACCCTGTTGGTTTCTTATAGGAGTCTTTTAGGAGTCTTTTTCTTATAGGAGGATTTTCTCTTATATAAGGAGTCTTATAGAGTCGTATAGAGACTTTGATATCAATTTTCTCCCAAACGACGTAACTACAATAGATCAAAAAAAGTAGGTTGGTGGTAGGTTATAAGTTATACGAATGAGACTTCCAATAAAATTTCATTTTTTATTTCATTATTCCTTGAAAATGGAAAGCTAATCAAACTAATGAATGAATTTTTTGCCTTTTGTCAATGCCTTTTTTAAATAAGAACATTTCGAGTATTTTAATTTTCCGTTTGTAAAAAATCCTTAAAATTCTTATTATTTAAATTCTTATTATTTAAATTTTTTATTAGCGAAATAATTATCGTATCTATACTAATTTTTTCAAGGTTCATATACTTTTGGGCTTATTTTTATTGTATTATAGAGAATAAAATGAAAATTCAATTTTTTATCACCCGATATATCATCATTTAAGTTTCAAAACTATTTGAAAATATATTAACACTAAATTATCATTAATTTATAATCGATGTGTCTATATCCCCTACTAAAGATGCGTCATTAATTGTGTAAAAAAGAGCGTTTGGAGTTTTAACTTTCCAATTAATGGCGAACGATTATGGGCGCCTCGTGTTGGCATCCGAGATATGGTGCTAGGGGTCTACAGTGGCATACAATAGCATTTATTTAAGACCTCCTTTTCTATTGGCCGATGAAATTGCTGCACAAATGAGGCGAAAAATAAGCTGTTTTCGGGGGGTGAGTAGAAACGCTAGAGACAATCATGCTGGGGGCAAGCAACGGCACTTTTAATGCCTTTCTACCAATTGCAATCTAATCCAAAACCTTTCAAAAGCAATCGGTGGAATCTTAAAAAGCAATTGAATCCAAGTATCGAAGTTAATCGAATACGGCTGGCCTGCGGCCCAGTTTTACCCTTTCTACCCGTATATTAGCCCTGGTATTACCAACAGATTAAGATTAAATATTTTTTTAAAGTACATTTTTCTGCAGCTTATTAAAAAACTGGTTTTAAAAGAGCAACTGATTTAAATTCCATATTGCTAAAATGCAAAATATAAATTATCCATTTCCCCTCAAAATTAAAGCACCAGTAAAAATTGACCACAATTTCAAGTTGAGTTTCTCGAGAGCCGATAAACTAATTTTCATGATATTTTTTTAAATTTTAGGCCAATATTTATTTATTTGTATATTTTAAAACGTCAATGTCATCAGTCACGATTGGCCGGTCATATTACCACCTTGTCTCTTGCTCAATATAAATATTCAGAATGTCGTTGGTCACAACGTACAACATAATTATGTATATCAAATATGTAAAGTATTGTATAATAAAAAACCAGTGTTATTATTTAATACTATTGTATAATGGTTCCTTTATACAACACTTTTTATATATATTATTGAGCTATTATCAAATGGGCGTAGACAAAATTTCTTTATGTCATATTCATAATGTCATTGTTGAATCATTGAAACGGTCAAATAAAAGTATAAAAATAACCACTTACAAAATAAAAAAATTGTATACGTACCATCGTGGCCACCAATAGTGTTCCTGCAAAAAAAATGTTCATTATTTAATATATAGACAGTTGAATAGTTTGTAATAATATTTATATACAATGTAATATTTTAAACATAAATCTCGAACCAAGTAGTTTCAAATAACATTATAATAATAGTCGGGTGTTGTAGGTATTCTGTATATATGTTTGAATAAAATAAAATATACAGTACGAAATTAAGATATGTAACACGCTGGTCAACGTTAGTGAATGTCTCTTCGGAATCATATCTTAATTTTTCATACAGTTGCAAATAATCTCCTTTCTTAAACTTAAACTGTACGCTATTTTCTATTACTATGATTATTTTTTGACGTTCGTGAATACTAATAGAAACTTTCAATTTAAGCCATTTTCGTACGTTCTAGCCGATCAAAATATTATTATAATGGGAATAGCAGTCTACTCTTTACACCTTTAAAGTTGGTGGTTAGTTAAAGTCCATTATATTATATGACTAATAGATTTTTTTTGACTATCGCCGTACCCGCTTGCATTGCACCGTTTCAAAACTGTGAGAGAAATTGGTTATCTTTCAGTTAAATTCACTTTTTCTTCACTTTCAGTGCACTTATGGACACCCGTATTAAGCTGCAATTTTTCCGACAGAAAACTTCCCATTGCTTAAACCACGCTCAGTCTCCTGTCTCTAGTCTTCCTAATTTTAAATTCAAATTGTGGGTTATGAATTATGTTTACGTTTCTCTAGTTTTTACTTTACTGGTTTCTCGGGGAACCAATTCCAAAATGAGGATCTTCTAAAATGATTGAGCTACGTTGCCGCCAAGATAATTAAATTTTTTTTATTTGATATTTTGTTTTCCCACGTTTATGCAACAAAACAAAACTTTATTGAACTATATTTAGTCCAAAAATTGGTTCTTTATTGCACTAGTGCAATAAAAATTTTATTGCACTCGGCACTCGTCTGTCATTCTAGTACAGTGTTGTATGATCATGACAAACTTAAACAAAAAAATTGACATTTACTAATGCCACCTAAATAAAAAAAATGGATTTTGCCTGAACGTAGAAAAAATATTGTATGCAATTCGTACAAAAAGTGTTTTTTGCACTCTACGTGTTGTATTTCAGATGGCGTTCAATAAACCCTTAGTTTTTACACTTCTTGCATAAATAACTATTTCATCGACTAGCAAACTTATATTTTGATTTGATTTGACGTCTGTCAAATCTGAAAATTATAAGAACTAATCAAAAAGGATTTAGTACATCATCAGTGGACGAAATCAATAAGAAAATCAACGAAACTGTAAAAATACTGTGATAAGTAACGTGTCAATTTGGAAGCCATTTGAATAATTTTTCGAGGAAAAGGAATACAGAAAAAGTATTTATGATTGTAACATCAAAATATAATCGATAGAATACCATACGATAGTTCGCTAAATTAGAAAATATTTATCCAGATATTTTATCAAACTTGCCAATAGCACACTGGACAGTAGGCAATAGCCACTAGCAAGCACTTTTCGAAAATCTGTCAAATAATTTTCAACTTATTCTCACTCTCTTGTGATATTACAACTGATAATTATTTTCAAATAATATTTAATAGACATTATTTATAGTAGTACCTACGAATGTCTGAATGTATGAAGTAAATATAATTTCTCCTTTTATATTATTTATATTTATTATAGCATATGTGGAACATTTTTGCATTTGGAAAATGAGGCAAATGGAGATAACATTTTATAATTTATTATCCTTCCATCATGTTTGCTATATTATATTTCTTTGCAAATGAAAAATGAGATCTGTTGGAGATAATACGGCCATGCTGTACGATTTTAAATAGCCTTTCAAGTAATAAAAGCGGATATTTGAGGTTTGGGCAATTGAAAACAACTGCATTAAAGAAATAGGTATCTGAAGAATGAAAACGATAATGGTAAAAGCTTATGTGGATTACGGAGAGGAAAAAGTATATACACAACGACTGAGTGCCTTGGCTAGTTTAAGCATAAAAGGCTTTCCATTTGGAATCGACCGAGGATCTCGGTTTGCTCTCACATAAATGGCTCTACTTATTGCATTAGTTTAGTCAGTGTCGCATATATCGCTCTATTCATACTTCGGTAGAGATTTGGAACTTTATATTTCGATATGTAATGGATAATTGGAGTAGTTCACAACAATGGAAAATACGAGGATGGTCCAAATTTTAAGCAGACTTCGTAACAGCCGTAAAAATTACTCTGAAATCTGAATATTTTATCCAGCACAATTTAATGGACTAACTGAAGTTCCAACCAGTTCTTTTTCACTGGAAACTTAGATATTTCTGATGTTCTCTCAGTAAATAAGTCATTTAAACAATTAACCAGCTTTAATATAGGGTAAACTTTTTTCAGAATTTTCAGAAATCGTTGCAAAATAGTGAGTATGTAAATGTATCTGTGATATATGAAGGTTTTGTAATTTTTGCTTGTTCAATAATTCTTACTGTTCCAATACCACAAATTTGTCTAGACTGTCTCGGGGATTTAATCAAATTAAACAGCCTTAGCCCTAACGTAGTCAACAAATGTCATCTGACAAAACTATACTGCAAACGCAATTTATGGTGACTCCTACCTGATCCAATATTGAAATTGGAAGGGAAATTATGTCTGGTCGTTCAACCACTCAGCGACGCAACTGTGAGGTGTACATATGTACCTAAATACAAATGTTTGACTTGTGAATATGTTTAATGTTCACAATCCAAGGTAATCTGATATTGTTAAAAAATGTCTTCGCCTCAATGCAGCACATATAGAGATAGTTCTCAATGTGTACAATTATTTTAAAATGCAAAAAGTGATTCGGAAACATTGAAGAAAGTGACAGTTTTACAAAATCCACATATTTTCTATATAATTTGATGTCCTCAAATTACCTATATTAATATTTACCGATTGCAATAGTTATCTTTCAAGCTGGCTCTAAGACATGCAATTCATATTCCCTTTGACTGATCTACATTAGTTTTTCAATATTCTGTCTATATTTGAGATAGGATAAAAAAGTTTGTGATTCGCACGATCTAGATTTTTGAAATGACAAGAGCAATTTTCGTAATGTGTACCTATTTTTCTTTTCAATTCAATTACACTATTATAGTAAATTTCTTAAATATAAGAAATAAAAATATATCACATATCACAAATTTTAAGTGTATGTTACGTAATTGAACAAACACCAGATTAGCACAAATACCTAATACAGTCCTGTGCTCGAGCCTGCAGTTATTCAAAGAAGTAGCAGTTTTGAAGTTAGCGCGTGTGGCTGTAACTTAAAAAGGGGTTTTTATTTCTTATATATCCGAGATGTACTATAATAATAACTAGGGAAATTAATGATTGATACATTATGGTACAGTAGGATGTCGTATAAGGCGTGAGGTTTCGTTCAATATGCTTAATAATAATATATTCAATACACTAACGGTTTATTTCCTTTTGAGGAAAGGTATTAAGCGCAGAATTTTATGGGCAATTTGGATATCAAATTTGTTTGTAAAAGTTTTAATATATGTAATATAACGGTATCTTGTCTGAATATATGCTGGAAACGTTCCTGAAACAAGCAGATGCTTTAAATGATTTCAGTACACAATGCTATGGGCGGTGATATGCAGCCATTCAATTTTAAACTATCCAATTTTTCATTTTGGATTTAATAACGTCAGGTCTTGGCAGTGGCGCATTTTGCTCGTTCTCCACTTCGGCTGTTTCCCGCCGGTCACGAGCTCAATATAATATTAAAGAAATGAAATTGATTTGAACGTCTATTGCGTCCTGATGTTAGATAAAACTTTATGATTACTTTTGTGGGCTCCCTATATAATTTCCGAAATTCGCTTTGATATCATAAATAACCGCTTATTAAATCTTGCTTGGCAACAGAATACTCTATAAACCATTATACAAAGAACACCCCGGCACACGCAACACTACTCTAAACATAATGCATATAGAATACTCTTCTTAATACTTACTAGAACATAAAAAATAATAATAATACTTTTAATAATTGAGGAGGCGAAGTAACAAAGGGGCTAAGTGCCAGATTGCAAAAAACCCAGATGTCACCTATTCGACTAATTCCTTCACGCACCAAGCACAGCCAGATGGCACCATTCCTTCACGCCCGCAGTGCTTGTCATACAACCTCAGCATTTTTTGGCCAAAGAAAAATTAAATTTCTATCGACACTGAAAAAACAGCGACGCTTGGAACTAAACGCCTCAATGTGTAGGTCGGTGCAGCAGGAGACAGCTTCCTCGTTTCACTGTATGGAGACAACAATGAATACCAAAATCTTCACAAGGACGGAAGCTAAGTCCAACATGAACCTCGCCAGGTTGCCTCCAACTAGGGATGCTGCAAGATTTAACTCTCTGCGAACATACCTTGCCATTTTTTGCCAGTACTGATTTTATTTCTACTTTAGAACACTTTATTTATGTCTCCTCATACTGTCGAAGGTAATGGAAGGGTTAAGGGTTGTAGTTACCGGAAAGCAGGACTCAAATGATCGGCTGTTTGCAACCACTTCAGCGGCAAATCTTTCGAGAACATACCGGACCTGATATGTGACGACATTGATGTACCATTCAGATGACGATTTCGACCTGCCTGAGCAAGTCCAGGTCTACATTGACGAACACTTTTAAAAAAATATCCTTTTCCTGGAAATTTTATCTGTATCATAGAAACTATTTGGGCTACCGTGACTAAATTGTTTTCATGTTGTTGCCAATTTAGTCTACTTAAAAAGTGTACATAGTGACCGATTATTTCGAAAGTCCGATTATTTCATGGTGTTTCAAGTTTTAAAGAATGATCTGGAGGGCTTTCGAAAAGGAAAATTTCGACATGTTATCACTTCATCATATACAACACATAAAAAAATCAGAACTACCTCATCTGATGGAAGAAATAGCCACTATACTCATGAAAATGGACATAGCATCTTCGCAAATGCCAGATAGCATCGTTAGTGTTTTTTCCAATGGGGTTGGAGAACCTTTGGAGATAACAAGCACTTTTACTTATACTGCTGGTATGAAGAATTTGCAAGAAGGCGTTAATGAGATCGCGTCTTGAATATGAGCATTTATTTCACACAAAAGGATTATTGTTTGGAGCGACAACTGCGTCGCGCGTGGCTCAAAATAAAAAGAGTTAAGAGTTAAAAAGAGTTAGAAGAATGTTATTTACATATTTTTGGTGAGTTCTGGACTCTTCTGGCCTCTTTGATACTATTGTACCACCACTGACGAGGTACACATCAGTGGTTATAGTTCCTTCAATGGTACTATATTCAGAGGCAAAGCTGCGTGTCCTTAGTGGTAATGCGCGTCTTCATTTAGTTGTATCCATTGAATTGATTTGTTTTAATGACGCCTACACACAGAACTATATCATAATATTTGCATTGCGATGGATTTCTTTTTAGCTCTCATCATTCAATATAACATATACATGTTCAATGTCCTTAGTTCCAAAACAAACTAATTGTGGTTTTAAGTTGCTAAAATTATTGTATTCACAGTCACTCAAGAGGATATAAATTATGGCTAATCTACTATCAGCTTCTGTTTAAGTTAGTATGGAAATTATCGAGAAAGATATGAAATATTAAAATAACATAACTTCTAAATTAAAGCCATAAATTTGCTAGTCAATTTGGGAAAGTAAATTCGACCTGTCACGAATTGCAAAATTATTTCAATTAGCGCAGGGACTGCAGTTCGGTGTATGCAGCTTGCTAATTAAAGTTAAGTCTCGTTTAAATGTCAGCTGGTTTTAACGAGTATACACAATTAAAATTTCTGCAGGGCTTTGTGAGTTTTTCTCATTACATTTGTTAAGTGTGTTGAGATCTATTTAGAAAGATATTAAGCTTGGCAAAAGTGTATATAATATCCTTAAAACCATGCTCGAGTTTTCTTCTTCCTTTGCTCATATGTTGAGGAATGAAACGTTCAACAATAAGTTGATATCGTTCAACTTTTCTCTGCAAACAATGAGTAAATTCCATGCGTGGTTGAAAATCACAAAGTGTAAGTGGCTCGCAGCGTAAGCGGACCCGATGTACATGGTACGGATATAAAAGTTGATCTTTTAAAATTCTCCAAACAGTCATATGACCTAAAATTTGTCTTCAAATTTAAATTTGACTTCAAATATTTTGTCTCTTCATTTATTTCATCGAGAACTGCTTCCTCTAATTCTAGAGATCTAGTAGTTTCATATCAGTCATTCCATATCAACCATTTCAGCATTTGTAGAATTGGCCATGGTGCTAGAATAGCTATTTATGTAACCAGTTGGGAAAAGATGTTTCATAACATCAAAGGGTTTTGAAAAGTGTTAATTAAAATGTCAAAATTAGAAAAAAATATTTTTTAAACTCAAAATTGTGACAGTTTCCCACCAAATAATGATGAAATTAAATGAGCAAATATCTGGAAAACCATTAAATCTAACGTTTTTGAAGAAGTATGCTTTTTTTGCTTATAAAAGGTGTAGGAATGTGTAGGAATAAAGTTTACTCAAAAAAATCGTAGAAGTTTACGGTCAAAAAAGTAAGGCCAATTAATGATAATAATGATTGATTGATTTATATTGATTGAATGATAATAATGATTGCGTACGTAGCGCCCTCTAAGTGATGCATAAAAATTAATACCAGATTATGATTTCTCAGCTGCGAAACACCCTGGTTAGCAAATTTTGTGCGAAAAATTTATCTTGTATAACTTATTTAAAAAAATCCAAAATAAAATTTCAGTTTTAACTTTAACACTCTGTGACTTCGAAACGAAGTATTTCAAATATTTCTCACTGAAATATTTGAACGTACTTAAGTTACACCCTGTCTATGTATGATATAGTATATAACAATAACGGCATGATAAGAGAGGTTTTAGTGGCGATCAGAAAGACATGACTGGCGAGTCGTACATGAGCCTGTCATCTTCTGTATATATTTTATTTGTTATTCATTTGTAAATATAGCAAATATATGAGATTTTATTGGTCTCTTGAGTTTTCTTCGCAAAATTAAGAGTCTGCTCATATAAAATGTACATAGCAACTTTCAAATTAATTCACTGATGTTTTTTAAAAATTTGTACCACCAGCGTATGTCGTTAGATAAATATCCTAAACTTATTCCGCTTCTCGAACAGTCAGACAAAAATAAACACATTAGTTACGCCGTACTAATATCACCCATTACGAAAATTAATTACACAGAACAAACCGAAACGAAAATCTGGATAAATCTCCCGAAACTTAATTAATAATAAAATTAGCATGTTTATTAGTATAATGAAACAAAATGCGAGTGCTATAAATAGTTGTATTCGCTGCACGCTAATTTCATAACATAATTAATAATTGTAACACATGGTTTTCGTTCATGGGAATTGCTAAAGTATTTATTACAGGCAAATTCTGTTACATCGCCTTAATTACTAGACTCTGCCCTTGTTGCACGTCGTCATTGTCACATATACTACACCTAGCAGAATTCTCCCACATAATTTAATGATTTAATTAGTGTAATTACCCAAATTCGCCGCTATGTGTTATCTAAATGTTGTTAGAATTTGTCTTGAACATTACAGTACAGAGTTACAGTAGAATTAAAAATAGGTGAAAATATTTTCCACTTAAACGGTTTTATTTTAAATCATCAGTAGTACTAAAAATTACAAAATAATTTGGACACAACCCTGGACGTTTCTGAGTTCTGACGTTTCTGATTGAGAAGTATGAATTTTTGCAAATTTTATATATAGTACCCACTTCGTGAGACAATTTGTGATATTTGAAATATGTTTTAGGCTTTTGAAATAAAAATATTATATATTGAAATAATATGATGGAGAAATATTGAATCTGATTATAGGATACTTACTCTATTTTCATCCCTATTGAACCCTTCTCTGTTTTACGGGCGCCAGTTCTATGAACACTAATTTTTATTTTAATTGAAGGATCAATTTAGTCATGAGCTCTCTATAGTCTTAGAGGGTGTCCAATTAGGTCAATTATTTAAATTTCTTTTGTATGTATAAATTTGTATGATGAAGTTACTGACTCAAAACAATGAGTTTTATTGTATCTAAAGTTTTATTATGTTTATTAAATTTTAGTGAAGCTCAAATTGTATTAGTTTTAAATTATTTCCTGAAATTTTCAAAAAAACAGGAAAGAAGAAGTTGATTGCATATGATTGTTTATTATCAGATATGGTTAATAAAAATAAACAAAATCTTAGAACCCTATTCCTATCCTGCGACAAAATCTACGTAACAAATCTATTACATGGGACCAAGTCTCTATGACAATATTTCTTAATACTAGCAAATTTTTAATTGTTTATTACCTGAGCCTGAACTGCCTCTGGAATGCTGACTATATTTGCTGGAATCTCTGCCTTGGGATTTATTCACCCTCAAATTTATAACTTACTGCTGCTGTATTTGTATTCTTCTAATCTTTTATCACTCTAATTATTGTGAAAAATTATTTCCTTTTCTTGTTTGAGGTTGTACGCAAATTTCTTCTACTGGGCTGGGACGCCCAAGCCTTTCACTTCTTACTTTAAAAAACGACGAAAACACTTCTTCATGCAGTTTTTTCTGCTTCTAGACTATTTACACTGGTACTATTGCTTACTTAGCACAAATTAACAATTATTACTTTAAATTTACAATTATTTTATAATAAATTTTTATGAAATTCAGGATCGTGGCTGTTCTTCTTCGTACGCCGTAACTAGACTCATAATAATGTTTGTAGTTTCTACGGATATACCGAAAGAAAAGAGAAATGCAACTTACCTACTTCTTATATTGTTGTTATTTTGATCTGGCCAATCAGATTGATTCATAATATTTAATTTATTTAATTACTCTTAAATTTTAATTAAATTTAATTATCATATTATATACTTTTGAATTCTAAATACTATCATACAGTTACATTCAATTTCTGTCGTGTAACTTCACATTCTGTGTGACGCATTCCCTCGGCATTTTGATTTTGCTTCCTATTTAGTTATAATAATATTACGTTTTGACCAATCATGCGCGTACCTGAATGGCGTTCCGCTATACTCTGTTCGTTGGTCATAGGCACGTGTTTGCTTGCGCTTATACTATAGTCTGTTCGTTAGCTGCAGGTTACTGAATTTAATTTGATTTTAATTTATAGTAGATATTTATTGAATTTGATTGCCGATTTAAGTTCTGTATTTTCGTTTATCTCAACATTTAAAAGTAAAATATTTTAGAAATCCCCAAAAGTAAAACTTTCAAATGCTTGGTATTTCTCACCTATCGTTTAGATAAATTAATACATTGACAATTATTTCTCTTGATGCAATTCGACAGTATTATTTAGTATCCGGATCACTCTCATCTGAGAACTACGTAATAAAACCCATACAGGCAATTTAAGGCAATGTCTCAGCAGCACATAAAATATTAACATTGTAGAAGCGGTAAGTAGATGTCAGTTCAATATTCCAAGAAAATGTGATTGCTACGCTTTTAGTACGAATGGATAGAAATGTTCCTTAAGTAATGCAGAAATTGGTGACGAAATATAAATAGACTGAAGATTCACATCGAATTTGTCTAGCTATCCATGAAAACCTTTATAACCTTTATTATAATGTAGGGTGTAACAGTAGTTAATTTGATCTTCGGTATCGAATAGTGAATAAAATAATATTTTTAAATAGTGATATTTTCTGTGAATTAGGTACAGAGAGACGTTTCCAAGACACAAAATTGCGTCAATTTGCTTATTTTTCTATGTAATGAAATGTATATATATATATATATATATATATATATATATATATATATATATATATATATATATATATATATATATATATATATATATATATATATATATATATATATATATATATATAGCATTTATGAGCTGCGGGTTTCCTTTTCACGCAACGCATTAAATAAGTTCTAATCTATTTGCAAAATTGAATCTCTGGGTCCGAATGTCCGGAGGAAAAATATTTTGGATTAATTAGAAAACGTGATATATTTTAATGCTAATACATTTATTATCAAAATCTATCAAAAAACGAGGAAACTTATTTCACGATGCAATAAAAAACAAGTAAAGCGCTACTGGGAATTGGTATGTTAATATTGACATATTTCTGGTAAACAAAACACAAATCATATGACACTTTTCATTAAT